>OMKZ01013733.1:3042-20181 GCA_900302535.1 Neoniphon sammara
CACAAAAACTGTTTTTTTTTTTTTTTTTTTTTTTTGATGGTGCAACTTTCCAAATTTTGAGTATTTTATTTATTGTAAGAAATGTCTGTGTAAATTCCAATTAAAGTAACTCAGGTAAACATTATTGTTGATTGGTAAATTTGAGTGAAAGCATATCCAGCGTGTTTTCCCAATATGATTGAATTTTACAGGGTTCATAAAGGAATTTAAAATTTTAAAATTTTAAATTCCATTATATCATGTGGTAGAAAGTTATTCTAAATTAATTTTATTTTTATATCTGTGATCCAATTTATGTTTCTTTTATAGGGTTGGTATTTTTTCCATCTGCGGTTAGGCACTAACAAGTGATGGTAATTTGTTCCAAAGCCTATTACTGATGAAAAAATCCATCATTGTGATATGTTAGTGAGTAACATGTTGTCACACAACACTGGTATGGTTTTTCCAACAGTGATGACAAGACAAGAAGTGTCTATGTACTGATGGAAAGGCAATGTTTCCACTGAGAGGTGGCAGGAGAACATTCTTGTGTTTTGAAGTACTTGACTGTCATCACATAAGAGAAACTGGGTTAAGTTGCATGGATTTGCCTTATATAGCCAAATAGTGGCTATGACACTATCTTGTCAACTGCCTTGTTTGAAGTCTTGTTGTCAGGAGGCTCTAATCCTGGGAAACACCCTCCAATTATCTGTGACCTGCCATTTCATCAGGATTTTCTTCTTTAGTAAATCTGAGGATCATCAAAGTTGGATGAAAGTTTTCACTCTGCACTCCCCTGTCATCACTTAAATCATTACTGATTAGCTGCTGCATTCTGAATGAGTTGGGGATGTAAAAGTGTCTTTTGAGATAAGTAAAAATGAAGGGAGCTGCACTGCATAAACAAGATGAGATAGACAATGAGTGACTAAACATAACATAATTTTCAATGTATCTAAACTGTAAGAAGCAGGGCTGCATTACTCTCTTAACTTGTTTTATTTGAAAATCAAGTTAGTGTCAAAAAACACCCTGACTACCAAGATCCTATAAAATAACATCTCTGAAGGAGGGGCAAAAATCCCTTCTGACAAAGACTTTTGCAGATTTGCTTTTGTTATAAAAAAGTTTAGAGACATCAGGCACTTGGTACCTCAAATGTCTGAAGTGTCTGAAACATCAAATCAGTGAGTGGGTTTTGGGACATCATGTCCTGTGTAACTTTTCAGCCAAACATTAGTATGTAAACAGTATCAGCATCTCACTAGCTGTTTATTATGTTGTTTTGAAAGAGCTGCTGTCCCAAACCAAGCCACTCCCATGGACCTTCCGCAGTCATGGTCAATTGTTTAAAACTTACTTTCAATTTCATGTAGAATCAGGTTTTGCAGCATTGCTTTTGCAGTCACTCAACATGCCTGAGACAGAGCCACACACCATCCAAGGCACCTCCTTTCATTCCTTCACAGCTCCAGAGGTGACAGCCAGAGCGCAAGAGTAATCAGGTAAGATCTTTCACAAGAAATCTAGATAACTATCTTACACTGTGAAATAAACTTCACTTGTACTAGTTTTTAAATTTCTCTGTAAGTAGTGGTGCTGTAGAAACCTGCTTCTACTGGGTGCACAAGTAATACTATTGTATTGTGTTGAGTCAAGTTTTTCCATGCCAAATGACGCAATCTGAACCTTTCTTGAAAACTATTATTTAAGATATTCTTTACAAATCAGGAGATGAAGTACTTCGCTTCTTAATACTGCGAAGATCACTGAAGCAAGACTAATGAAAGAGACACTAAAGAGACCAAACATGTTTCTGTCACACAGGCCAAAAGTTAACCCACAAGGTCCAGAAAGAGGGTGTTTATGAATAAGAAAAAAAGTCAACTTTTACCCATGGAGCTTAGAAGACAGTTTATGATGGGAAAGGCTTTGTCATAAGGGCACAAAGTCATCCATCTTGGCAATCCTGTATCAATGTATTCAGGACTGAGGTCACCAAAAACAAAGAAGCATTAATGTAAAAATACTTCTTGGGATTACCAGTGAGTCTAAATGAAAAGGTGATGAATATAAGGTTAAGATACTCCTTGCCGTGATATAGTGTTGGGTGATGGGATATCCAAAAAGATACTTTCTGGTAATAAAGGCATATTTGGAATCAATACTGTGGAATAGCAATGCAATGAAAACATCAAAATGATGTGTGTGTGTGTGTGTGTGTGTGTGTGTGTGTGTGTGTGTGTGTGTGTGCGCGCGCGCGCGTTTTTATAGAAAACTGTCAAAAGAGCAAGGCCTGACTATACAGTATGTGCAACATCAAACAGCATGTCCAACTAATGCAGAAACTCTACCTTCATTTATGATAAACAGGTATTAGGAAAACAAGTGAAAACAACTGAATTTGAAAGTATCAAAACCCAAATTCGTTTCTGAAAATTTAATAGCCACAATACCCACATCTAATGGACCAATGTTCATAAGAGAATGGGAACAAATGGTGAAGTTGACAAGGCTCTCTGCCTGATTCTTATAGTTTAAGCATGAAGTTTCTATTGTGCATTGTTCTTGAGTTATTGTGTTCACCAGAATGTGTCTACAGACAGACACAGACAGCCATGTCTGGTGAAATAAAAGGCAGCTCTCTCCATTGCCACAGTTTCACTGGGTTTTGGTGTTATATACGTTGATCTCTGTGTGTTTGTAGGCTAATTGTTCACCAACTAACACAGTGGAAGAGAAGCAACTTTGTGAGCAGGGAAGGGATGGCAGCACTTCCACTGACAAAATGGCACACTGACCTCTTTGACTGCTTTGATGACATGAATGCTTGTAAGTATAAATGCGAGAACTTTTGCCATCTCATGTTCATTAAAAGTAATTACAGGTTTTTTTGTTTTTTTTTTAACATAACCTGTGGCTACACTTCTTTTATTCTCACTGTTCTCATTTGTATTTCCTTGTTTAAAGCGCAGCTTTGTTTCATATGCCAGATATAGTTATGTTTCACAACTTTGGTATGCTTTTCAGGCTGTTATGGCTTCTGGTGCTGCCCTTGCTTTGCCTGCACTACCACAGGAAAGTTTGGAGAGAGCAACTGTCTCCCCATACTGGACATATGCAGCCCTGCCATAACATCAGCCTGTGCCATACCTCTGTGCGTGCCTCCTGCCGGATTGTCTCTCAGGGTTGCCATTCGTCATAAATATGGGATCAAGGTGTGGTGCATTTAGTATCAGTACAGTGTTGTTGGGTGAAAACATCTGATCTACAGAATAGAAGCAGTATTATCAAAAATGATTTTGAAAATACACCTTTTTTTTTAATTCAAAGAGTAGGTTTGGGAGGACATGAGTCCTGACATTCAAAGCATAGCTGACCAAATAAATGTTTAATCTCCACTACTGGGAAGGCCTGTTTAAAGATTAAAAATGTTGAGCTCGCCTACACACTTAAATATGGACAACTAAAACAGACCTGCTGTAGTCTGTGAGGATATCACAACTTGCAGCTTGTTACTACAGGATTAGAGTAATTGATCAAAACAAACCATCCTATAATAATTGAGAGATGCAAAAATATTAACTACAATAGTTTGGTTCTCCACAGGGTACCCTCTGTAAGGACATCATGACTGCCTGTTTCTGCTCCTGGTGCTCCTGGTGTCAGATGGCCCGCGAGCTAAAATACCGCCACAAAGACCACGCTGTCATCAACGTGCAGTCCCGACCCCCTCCCATCAACATGCAGCCTGCCTCAGTTGGTCAACCTCAAATGGCATCAGCACCAGGTTTCGGGCCTCAAGTTCTGGCTCCTGTCAGCCCAAGTGTGATGGGGTCAGCACCAGGTTATGGGCCTCCTCCTGCCAACGATTTTATGTACCAAAGTGCAGGGGGTATGCCTCTTAAATACTGAGTTTTGCAGCTTCTACTAGGTCGGGACCATGTAATGAAGAAAATCCCTTCTGATTATGTTAGATCAGTTGTCAATACATGACCATGTTATGGTTGTTTTCCTGTACAGGCACTTATTGTCTATTTAGGACTGACCCTGGAGGTGAGGTTTAGGGATCGTGTAGGAGTGCTGGGGATTGGTTTGACCTTGTATCTAAGGATCTGACTAACATGCTGCTTGTTGGCATGTATAAACAATGTTTATAAATGTGTTTTTAATGTTTGATTTATTGAGTTACCATCATCATTTTGTGGTAATGGGGTTAGTGGTCGACCAATACGGGTTTTTCAATGGCCGATGCTGATACTGAGAGAGCAGGAAAGCCGATGACGATATAATGCCAATATGCCTTTTCTTTTATTGCTTGTGATAAAATACAATTTCGTAATAAATGTATCTTCTTTTCTTTCATAGATCTGCACTCTCATTATTATAAATCAACATGTGTATCAAATAAAAAATTGATTGAAAACAAAAATCAATTCAAATTTTTTTTAAAACAGTTGACACTTGCAGGATAGACACAGGGGAAAGTGCTAAAATTTTTGTTAATCGGCCATGTGGACACAGTTATTGACTGATGCCGATTATTTCAAAATGATATCGAAGAAATCGGCCCAATTAATTGGCCGGACCCATTAATCAGTCTATCGCTAAACGGAGTTAATTTGCAATAATTATCCTTTATTTCTATTTGTCTGTCTTGAAATAATTGCGCCAACATGGTCATTTCGGGAAAAGTTACAAGTGCACAGTAGGCCTGATCAGAAAAGACTACAAGAAACAATATCTTGAGTTCAGAGTTTTTTAGTTTGGGAGGAGCTGCCTAATTGAGGCTGCATCTAGATGAAATCTTATGGGTGGCTCAACCCTTAAAAGGAAAATTTTGGGGTAGCCTAAGCATCAACCTCTTTAACAAGACAAGACAAACCTCTTTTCAAATAGACTATTCATTACATGACACTAATATCACTGAAAACATGAATTAAAAAGTGATTAAAGCTTGTTTGTGTTCAAATTCTTAACATGGTTTCAGCATACCTGTAGGGCTAGATGCATGTTGGATTTATTTTAAAGTTCAATTTATTTTAATCATTCAGGCATGACTACAGAACATCAAATATACTTTACAATTACACTAAAGACAATCATAATACACGTGTATGAATCCCATGGCATTAATAATTTGGAGTTGTGTGCTCTCCCGTGGTCAAGAAGCTAAGTGGTGGTTTTCAATTTCTTACTGCTGCTGTAATATTCGCCACAATAATGAATGCCTAATGACAATTGTCCAAATCACTAACAATCAGAGACACGCTTGACCTTTACCTTCAGCTGCAAGGACAATTTATTGTAATGTGATTCCTACATTATTCCTTGAAAATGAATGTAAAGCATTGTAGAGTACATAAAAAGACTAGCAGATCCAGTTACTTGTCTTAATTTTGGTGCTAGTTTTCCCAAATAAAACAAATAAAAAACAAGGACCATACATACCAAGGACCATACATACATACGAAAGAATTTCCCTGCAGGGATGAATAAAGTTCTCTCTATCTATCTATCTATCTATCTATCTACCATACACAAACTGCAATGCTATTCCATCTCTCTGTAAATCAGGGGACAGATTACATCAGCACCACACAGTATCTTTGTCTGTGTAAAAAACCCTTGTCTATAATATTCATTTTAATCTGTGGGGAAATGTGATTTTAGATTGATACTGATTTTCTGTGACAACTGATAATACCATGTCCAAAGTATCATGGCACTAAGGGAATCTAACGACTCTATGCTGTGCCATAACAAAAACCATGACGGGAAAGCAGTCCTACCTGGCTAGAAAAGCTGGTTTAGTCACACACTGTTGATGATATTTAAACACTTGACTTGGTTTTGCAGTTGGCAAACAATAATGGATCAAGGAAGTTTGGATGGTAGCGGCGTAGTTTCATTCAACAGATCAATCAACTAAAACCATCCAAATATGCTGGAGGCAATGTGTCGGTGTCTGGCTGTGGTCAAAAACTACACATCAAAAACATGCCTTTAGCTAAATTCCATCAAAACTTGAGCTCATTTACAGACTGTGAAAACAGGTACGGATGAGTTCACTCTTTCCTTGATTCTTTAAATATGAACATCAAGCTTGTATATTATTTCCTTTAATGGATGTTAAAAGCTTGAAAACCACAACTGGATCACATTTTGTTTCCTGTTAGATTTATCAATTATTGTATGATTTTGCTGATCTAAGCTCTAGCGGATTGTGGTTGTTTTTCCCCCATATCTATTTACTAACATTCACATATTTCAAGAACTAGTCCATTATTGTAAGTTTTTTCTGCATTGTATTTTTATTGTATATTTCACTTATTTGTATACCATGCATTCTTGTTCTACCTACATGTTCTCCTTTATCTGTTCAATGAATGTCTGGTATTTTTATTGTCTCATAAATGTTTTTTTTTATTTTTGTTTCTGTTTAACTGTTTGTAAAACACTTGGCAAATCTGTTGTGAAAATAATTTTTCAAATATAATACTTTACATTTTCAACTGACAGACATTTTGCATTTGTACTAAAGAAAAACAAGCAGTCAGTATGAATTAATAATAAATTTGATACATTTTTATGCTCAGCATTTACATTATTTGGTTCCACAACATTACTGTGTAGACCTGAAAAACGATTATTAATCCCATAATTCATGTCCCAAGGTGCCTTTCTCATGGACAAAGTCAGTTCTTTTGAATTGGTGGGAGGGATTCAGGTGTTAATCCAGGAGTTGGGGATGAAGCTGATGTCATTAAAGCAGCTGTATTTTCTTTCCTGTTAAAAACTGTTTCTTGAATGATGAGCCATTTACCAAAACAATGAAACTGGGAGTGCCCGCCTTCACAAAACACCTGTTAACAGAGCAGAAAAGATTTATAATGAATCCAACGAGAAATTCAATTAAGTTTTGTTTTTAATGTTGTCTGCATCAATCACTAAATCTAACTCATATTAATAAGAATCAGTTTAATCAGTGGAATTTTTTTTTTTTTGCTCTGCAAAGTGCGTAAATAAAAACAAACACTGGTCCTATGTCACAAACAAAGGACATACCTTTTATGCTGCAACACTTTCAAAAGTGACGCCTCTGGGTCAGCTTGGTACAATGTCTCCTTCTCCTCATCTTCAAAGAAGAGCTGAGATGTAGGGAAAGGTAAAGTACTGTGAATTCGGAATATAAACCCAATGATATTTTCCTTTTGTCAGTGCTGGGTTTGAAATATAATCCTTCTGTTTTGACAGCTGTGCTTCAGATTACTTTTTACTGTTTATTTGCAGTCATCAGAAATCAGTAGCTGTTTTTTACACACAGGCAAACACCAGTAAGTCTAGAGTATATTTTCAGAGTTATCTGCTCAACACAAATAAAATATTAAATGAAATACACTTTTGGTATTATTTACTGTATCATATTTTGAGTTCACCACAGTGTGGCAGCTATGTAGCACTTCTACTGCCTGTGAACAACAGAATAAAAAAATAAAATAAATGAAAATAAATAAATACATAAATATATAAAAAGAAAACAGTATAAAACACAGATCCACACCATCTACTGAGGCCTCACCAGAACATCTGTTGAAATTAATTTATAAATTATTACATGTATCTGGACTGCTCATTATGATTTAATAATCAGTGACCGATCACAATTTGGAGTACATCTCATGCAAAATACACAAACCTGCAGGTTTTGGGGGAGGTATTTCCTGTCTGTGTCCCATGGTGGAAGCTCCTCTCCAAACATGACTGCCAGGTGGTCTATGAAACTGAAAGGCAGAAGCACATAAATAAAACAGAGTTCATGTATGCAGTTACATTTAAGGCGAGGCTGTTAATAAAGCACTTAGAACTTGTTTTTTTTTTCTGTGAGCTGCAATAAAGTTCCCACTCTGATAAATGTACATTCGTGACTGTGTTTGTAACTTTTCCATGCCTTTCTATGACTAAAATGCAAGATGTTTTTTTGTTTTTCACTGACCAAAATTTTAAACACACTTCAGTTTCAGAGGTCTTATTAAAGTTTATTATTCTGTTTTACTCTGTAGGGGAAGTGAACAGGATGTGAGCACAATGGAAAATAAATATTGTGTTTGATGAATAACTAGTGAATTTTGAGGCTGACAAAATTCCATGACTTCACAGGAATTTATTAAATTCCCTGACTTTCCCTGTCTGGAATAGACTTTTCAAAATTCCAAGACTTTTCAAAAACTTCCATGACCTCTGGGAACCCTGAATAAAACATATTCAGTTCCAATGAGCACAGAAATACACCAAATCAAAATCCTGACAAGACTGATAAAAACACAACAAGAAGAGTTTACCAAGAGTTCTCGCAGAAGGCTGAAATGAAGTCACTCTGTTGGTGTTCAGGGTAGAGGAAGAGGACAGGCCAGTGTAGCAAGCCCTGCTCGTCCAGGAAGACCTGAGCCCCTGTGGCCTCCTGGGAGCCATCCAGACTCAGTTCAGCTATGCCTGCAGCAGAGCCTCCATCCTCATCTTCACTGTCTGAACCATGCTGAGGAGGCTTCTCAGGCTGCATGAGTTTGATGCCTCGCTCCTGTGCAGAACACATGCAAAAATGTCTTTGAAAGTCACGCAAAAAAATCAGACTGCGCATAGAGACAGGTCCTGCGATTAGGGACAGATAAAGTGTAAATTGGTGACTCCTTTCCAAACAAGTATGTGTGCAAAGTTCTATAGGTCACATCAGAAAGAGAACTGAGAGCTATTTAAAGTTTCATTTCCTCCTTAATTATAAATGCCTACCTTTATAACAGCCAGAAGAGCCTCTTTCTCAGTGCGTGTCTTTTTTTCTTGGGCCTTGGCCTTCCTGGCGTCTCTCTCTGCTGCCCTCTAAGAGACGAAGACAAAAGACTGAAATTCTTAAAAGTGACAAAATAAATACATTTTGGAAACAGTTTTATCTTTAATGCGATCTCTTTAAAAAATAATAATACTAATACACCCCCCCAAAAAAAAAACAAACAAACAAAAACTACCAAAACAACAAATTGTACCTTCTGTTTATCTGCTGCTGCTCTCAGCTCCTGCAGCTTCTTGTCAGTGGGATGGACCCTGAGACCTCCATCACACCACTGAACGGCCTCTGCAAAGTTACGCAGCTCCATACAACACTGAGCACCTGCAGAAACAGAGAGAAAATACTCAAATTATTAGTTTTCATATACTATTACTATTGTTTAGTGATTTACAACATTTCATTATTATTATTATTATTATTATTATTATTATTATTATTATTATTATTATTATTATACCATAATGAATTATTCTTGCAAATGATATATTGTTTGTCACAGTTTAATACAAGCTTGTAAAGGTTACCAAACGCCTGTATATCTATGTTACCTCTAATTAAAGCTTTGAGGTGGTCTGGTTTGATCTTCTTTGCGGCGGTAGCGTCATTCAATGCAGAGCGCATGTTACCTGTGGGGAAACAGAGGAACAGAATTTCTGATCAATAATCACAAAATTCACAAAGTAACTCCACAGACAGATGTGGAACATCATGGCCAACACTATTCTTTCATGATACATTTGTACTTTGAAACCCACCATAATATCAAAATTGGATTTTGTCATACTTAACAATTCCTGTCTTAGATGGTAGTGACAATATCCATCTTTACCATATCTAAATAAATTTATCTTTACTAGATTTATAAATTTAGGTCAGAGAAATCCCTACCCAGGTGGAAATGTGCTGCAGCCCGGTTGGTAAGCAGAATAGTGTTGAGGTCCTGGTCATTGCAGTTCTTCTTCAAACCTGCTGTGTATGACAATATTGCCTTTTTGTAGTTCTTCTCTTTGAAATACTCGTTCCCCTCATTTTTCAGGCTCTCGGCTTGCTCTAAAGAGAAATTAAACAAATTAAATACCAGCGTGAAAGGCAGTCACAAACTACATAATTATGACACCTTTTTCAGCTTCAAATAGCCGTTTTAAGCAGAGATAATGGTAAACAACTGCTACTGAAAATGCTTTGGCTCTGGTACCTTCTGGAGTTCTGTCATCATCGTGGATTATGGACTGGAGACAAGCCAGATCCGGGTGTGTTTTGGGGTCAATCTCTTCGGGGGCTGTTTTCATGAACATTGGCACTTTTTCAAACTCCTGTATAGCAGTTAAATGAATGGTTACGTTACCAAAGGATGGCCAGCAACAAACCAAACGACCACAATGTACACAGTAAACATTAACGGCAGCTTTACCTGGCAGTATATCATCATATATAAAGTTAGCACGTATGTCGAAATTAAATTCTGTCTAAGACTGACATTTATACACGTTAACTTACCTCTTCCCAGTTGCGTTCACTGAAAGCATTTTTATATTTGTGTGTCTTGAATTTCTCCATAAATTCGTCCATGCCATCGTCGCTATCGTCTTGCAGTGCCGAGGACGCCATATTGATTTATCTGAACTGTGAAGCTAAAGTTTTTTTTGTTCGGGTATTTTATATTCCGCTATAATGTGAAAACGCCAACAAATGCCCTTCGGTTATAATTTTGTTTCTCACTGGAGAGGAACCAGATTCTTGTTTACACATGTGCACGGGCGGTACGACGTCTTTAGTCGCCCGTTCAGAAACACATGACAGACACATTAGTTCCGCAGTGATAAAGGCCAAATAAGACTGGAGACCAAAATAATAAATAGATAGATAGATAGATAGATAGATAGATAGATAGATAGATAGATAGATATAAAAAAAAATCTCCTTATGGCAATTTAGATGATTATGAATATAAACTCTTAAGGCAATTACGCAATCACTATCAATTTTTTTGGTAACGTCTTTAATAAATTGTATTGTCTTTGCCAATTTACAGCATTCAGATGTCCCCAAAAAACAGATATTACAGACACGTTTTGTCGAACAGAGAGAAAAGGCTGCAGAATATAAATTCTTCTCAGGCAGTACATGATAACCAATGCATTAAAATACACCAGATATAGTCAAATATAAACCCATTCCTGTGACATTTTCATAAGCCTGTAGGTATAAGCACACCTTTACAACAGTTCCATCCAGTATGCAAAGTTATGACTTGAATTACTTTGTAAAACAAATACACGTGTAATTCCACTGGGTAAAAGCATAACTGCTATGGCTTAAACTTCCCATTCACCTCAATACCACAAGTCACAACTTTTGGATACAAAGCTTTGATTTTTTTTCTCCACCACTGTTCACCTTGTGCACCATACAAATAGTACACACAAACACAAAACAAAAACATTTATCCCCATTTTCCCAGTTGTTATTCATACAGTTTCCACTCTTCCTAGAAGATCTACCAGTCCGTCTTTGCTGAGAAACATCGTCTCACCAGTGAGCTGACAGATCACCTCAAACCTGGGCATTTCGTCCAGAGCACCCTGTCCTACTATGATGACATACGGGTAGCCCAGCCTGTTGGCATCCTTCAGCCTCTTGCCAATAGTCATGTGCGTGCGGTCATCAAGAACCACTTCACCTCTCAAACAAGGCAGAGTCTCTCCCAAAGTGTGTACCAGTTCTTCAGCCAAGCCTGCCGCCTCACCCACCTTGCTGCCCTTCTTAGGAGGAACAACACAAACCTGGTAAGGAGCAAGAAGCCCTGGCCAGCGGATGCCCTCTTCTGTTGACATCACTTCAATGGCTGCAGCAAGAATGCGGGTTACCCCTAGACCGTAGCAGCCCATCTCAGCAATGGTTGGCTTGTTTTGGGGGTTGCTGAAGGTTGCATTGAATATATGAGAGTACTTTGCACCCAGGTAAAAAGTGTGGCCTACTTCTATACCCTTTGACTCTATCAGTGTGCCAGTCTTGCACTGTGGGCAGTCAGTCCGTCCTGGTGCCATGGTCTCTACATTGGCAGAGAAGGAGCAGGTCTCACAGACCAGAAGCCTGTCCTCACCTATGTCTGCTGGCAGCTGGAACTCATGGGACAGTTTACCACCAATATTGCCTGTGTCTGCCTGCACCTGAACGCAACGCAAACCCAGCCGGGAGAAGAGCCTGGTGTATGCTTGGCACACAGACTCATAGGTCTGGTAAGCGGCTTCCTCGCTCACATCAAATGAATACATGTCCTTCATGTAGAATTCTCTCCCTCGAAGCAGACCGAATCTTGGCTTTGGCTCATCTCTGAATTTGCGGGTGATCTGTATCAGGCAAAAGACATCATTACCTAAAATTGTAGGCTAACGCACATTATTACCACACACCTGCTGGCTTAACAGGTTGAAGGTTTACCTGGTAGAGAAGCAGAGGGAGCTGTCTGTAGGAAAGTGTTGTCTGGTAAGCAACAAGAGTTGTCACTGCCTCCTCATGTGTAGGACCCAGGCAGTAGTCAGCCCCATGGCGGTCTTTCAGACGGAAAAGCTCCTTTCCCATCAAGTCCCAGCGTTCACTAGTTTTCCACAGCTCAGCTGAGCACAAACTGGGCATGTCCAGCTTCTGCCCACCGATCCCTTGCATCTCCTGGTCAATCAGTCTCACCTGTCAATTGAAAACAGTAGTTAATACATTTTCCAGAGCCAAAATTCATATATTTCCACTCACCCTTTTATCCAGGGCCATTACTGATATACCATAAGATATAATCCAAAATGATCAAACATATTTTAAAAGAGGAGAAATTTGTAGAAACTTTATGCATACAGCCTCACCAGTTTCTCCATGGAGCGCACAGTGGGAGGAAGGTAGTAGTAGCACCCTGGGTTAGAGGGATGGATGAGACCAGCTTGTTGCATCAGCCTCTGGCTCTTACAGGTCATCTCCCCTGGTAACCGGCTATCCTGCCCCACATCACGCAGGTTTGAGGGCTGGTAGAGGCGAGACACTAGGAGTGTGGGTGTGACATGTCTGGAGTGACTATGGGTGGGCTTTGTGGCATGATCAGCACAGCTGGAGTGGCTCCTGCTTGGAAGAGTAAAGGTTCTAGGCATGTACCGAAAGACTCTCTGCCAAGCCTGATGCATTAAGGACTCCATGGCTGATCCAGATGTAATGCCACTCTGGATAATTTCTAAAAAGATAAGACACAAGTGTTAATACTAAATGAACGGTAATGGTACTTGTTGCAAATAAATACAGAGGAGATGAAGTCAAGGTCAACATAATATTGTCACTTTCTCATAAAACGTTATATCCCTTAATATTTTTTTAATTACACATGTATGCAGCGACTGCAACGAGTCCATAAATAAAAAAAATCAGTGTTTGAAAACATTATTGCCAATGAATGATGTCCAGTGGCAGTTCCACTCAAACACATGCATGTTATCAAACCCCCTCCTAACGGGCAGTTTAGCTTGCTAACATCAGCTAGCATCAGTTAGCACAGGCTAAGTACATTTAGATTCAGAGCCACCAAGCAAGCCTCACCTGTTCAGCTTTAAAGAAAGACGGTGAGACGGTGTTTCATTCATCCGAGTTGGATATTTGAACGGTTCATCATGGTATTTAATTTCTATGAAGTTTACGAACTACAAACACTAAAGTCGCTAACATATTAGTTTCTACTTCGCTGCCTGCTGAAAAATCAAAGCCCATTGACATTGCTCTACGTCGCCACCTACAGGCCTGGGGTTTTATTTATTTATTGGGAGGTAGCTTGTCTCCCTCTGGTGGTTGCATTCATCACTCAGGAGAGATTACTTTTGGTTTTAGGGTTGAAATTCGCAAAACTATTTATTTATTTATTTTATTATTTTATTTTTAGGCTGCTACCTCATGTAAACGATATATGACATGCATGTATTCAGTTATGAGTGTTTCATTTACTCCGGTGGCTGGTGACTGATTGTATTTTATGTGGAATTTCGACGCAGGGTTTAGATTAGAATGAATGAATGAATGAATGAATGAATGAAAAGGCATAGGGAAGAAAATGAAGTATACTGCCTACTTAACCAGCCAGTGGGACCCGAGGCGATCTGTGCTACACCCCTTTGGCTTCATTCTCGTCGCTATGGTAACATTCAACAAGTCAAGAACCGCTGTACTGTTGAGCCGTTAAACCATTGAAACCAAAACTTAGCTAAGCAACAAAGTAAATACAAAGCCAGGGCCCCTTTCTCTGGTGAAGAGAAGACATACGTAACGACTCTATTAAAAATCACCACCCCTGCAGCAAAAATGAAGAAGCGACCTCTGATGGTTTCGTCGTAAGTTCATATTTTTACTTCCTTAACGTGAACAAGAGTCATTTTGTCAATAGAATCGAGATAGAAATCACAGTGGCAACGCTAGCATGCCATAATGTTACTAATTTATTATTTTACTCTCTCTTAGTTCTTCCAAAGCAATAAACAGTTCAGTAACAGGTATAGCTGATACACATCGAGTCAACCAAAGCAGACACACAAGGAGCATTGCAGGGTCTGTAAGCCGAAAAGGTTTCAGCACGGCTGGTGACAGCAAAAGCGTCATTCATACTCCCAGACAAACAATTCGGGTAACAGTTTTTAAATGTTATTGTATTGTAATGTATTGTATTATAGATGATACTACATATAATGATAATAATAGTCCTAGTATTTGTAGTGCTTGTAGCTAGTAGCATGCAGCTCTTGAGGTCCTCCCCTCTTTGCAGGTGTTTGATGAGGATGGCAACGACGTCACCCCTCGGCCCCTTCTCCAGCCAGAACCAGCGGCCTTGCAGGGCAAACACAGCAGGTTCTTTCTTGATGAGATCTCTGCTGAAACTACATCAGATATCATTTCCATGTCACACCAGACAACAACCATGGCGAGCTTCACTGTGCCCTTTTCCAGGTACTTGGTTGTGACATTCTTTCCAACCATATAAGGCCTACCCCAGAGCTAATATGAGGTGGGATGCTGATGTGTAGCATCCCCTTTGTTAAGACATAAGAGGAACTGCATCCCTTATTTAATAGTGGAATTAAGGGAAAACTTCACCTTAACACCAGCCACTTTGTTAAATATCAACACATCAGTTAGTTCAAGGTACGATATATTGATAAGGATAATGGTGGGGAGGAAAATCAGTTCTCTCTCTCTCTCTCTCTCTCTCTCTGTCTCTCTTGGTTTTTGTAAACAGTATATAAGAGGAATAAGAGACAGTATGTGACATTTGATAAATCTATAACGGTGTGGCCCACCAGGGGAACTGCAACCATGCAATTTTGACATCCAAATGTACTCAATGGCTCAGTAATGACATTGTTTTCCAGGTCAGCATTTGGGAGCAGCAAGATATCTAGATCGAGCTTCTCTACCATCGAGTCAATGAATGAGGAGACTGAGGATACATTTCCCAAAGGGGACATCCATATCAACCTCCCGGCTTCATGTGGTTGCTATTTTATTTTATTTGATCTGTGTTTATTATCATTGGTTTTGTTATCCTTTTCCTTTCTCCTGCTGATTACTGCATCCTTAATTACTGTTTGAGCTGAATTATGGTGTAAAGCTATAATAATCCATGACTGATACAGTGTTGTTACGATATAGACAGTCAGTTCTTGATCATATGCAACAGGACACAATTATTTCTAGAAAATTTAATTAGGATGGAAGTTCATATGTCTATAAGCAACAGCTGTAACAGATGTTGGGCTAAATGGATATTGTTTTGTTTCATGTCTTTTGTTCACCTCTAGGTGTGCAGGTAAAAAGAGAGGAAGTGAAAGAACAGGTGACAGAAGATATGTTGGATGAGGTGGTGGATACCTACCTCTCTGAGACAGAGACCATTACACTTCTGGACATGCCTGGCGTCTGTGTGTCCATGGATGCTGATGACGCAGAGACTATAAAGTATGTAAAGTCTTCTAGTTCCTGGTTTCCTCAACAGATGGTGTAGTTCAAAGTTCATGTATTGATTAGGAATAAACTACATTATGAGCACACTTGCACATGACTTGATGCTCACCCTCTTCACCCTCTTTCTGCAGAAAGAGAAATGATCATTATGCTGAGCTTTGCAAGAATAGCGTGGGCAATGATAAGTACATGGAGCGATGGATGCAGACATTCAATGGAGCTCCTAAAAACAAAGCGGTCCAATGTGACAGCATCGTCATGGTGGATGCAGGTTAGGCTTAACTGTCTACTTTATGTGCTTTGTTTTGCCTTATATTGATGCTTTAAGTGGGTGAAGGGAATAGAACGATCAGAGAGAGAGAGAGAGAGAGAGATGGTTTTTCCTTAGATTTCACCCAAATACTTTAGCTAACCAAGTGGTTCAACAGTTTTTGCTAACAAGTGGGATGCCACCCCCTTTCATCCTACCTCAGGGTGCCCTTTTAGACATGTCAGCCATCCTACAGATACAGACCTGCTGATTTATAGCTCATAGAACATTCGCATGATCTGGGAATTGGAAAACTTTCATTATAGCCCTAGTATATACTTTAAATTTACAGTTCTGGGACTAACAGAAGTGCTGAGCTGAGACATAACTACATCACTATAGATGTGTGACATCCACAGTAATCTTGAACTGGTACCCATAAACTTACAAGCGTTAAACCTACAGATACAGGAAGGCTTTGCTTTCTAGAACCAATGCTTTAGCGTCTGGTTAATGAAGTGTTAAAGATTTTGAAATGAATGTGCTGAATTCTTACCATATTCACAGAAAGCCAGGCTACTACCTGGGACATGTATGACTCTTTCTGTGGCCATGAGCAGAGTGAAACGGTGCTTACCCCTGACCCACAGAAGAGTGGACATCCTGGAGAGTCCTTCCTGGACACTAGCAGAGGCCCAGAGAAGACCATGTCAGTGGTCAGCACAGCAAGTATGGGTAACAATACCTGGGAGAGTATTTATTCTATTCTAATTATTAATGTAATTTCATTTTATGTAACACTGTCAATCTTTAGGATATTAAGGACACTGGAGAGCATGGCCTTGTTCACTCCATGTTTTACTCAACAGGTAGTAGTTTGAGTCCAAATGACCAAGCATGCTGAGAATTTTTTTGGTGGATAAATTTGGATTTCTATGAATAAATGTCACTGGTACAAAAATATATACAGAGAAATGGGATCACTGACTGGCTGGGCTGTTCCTGACTCTTTCCATCATGTATTCACAACAGTGATTTTCAAGCTTGCAGGTAGTGACTCAGCACCACAGCTTAGGTTACA
>OMKZ01013737.1:9679-36689 GCA_900302535.1 Neoniphon sammara
AGCCCTCGGGCGACCCGCTGGCCTTACCTCAGCCCCGGGCTCGTCCGAACGCCCAACTCAAGCCTCTGTTCTTCCCTCTCGAGCAGCCTGGAGCTCCTGCCCACCAAAGTCACAGATGCCACCAAAAAGCGCCAAGAGGCTGTGAGGTATCGTCATAGGATACCAAGGGATCACACCTTTATAGATGATGTAGTGAGAGCCTCAAAACTCAGATGCCCTGTTTAGACATAGTGGCCTTCAGTCTGTTTGACTCTCCCAAAGGATGAAAAACTTGTGGACCTCCTTTCCTCCAACCCCTCTCTTTGCTTAAAACCCCAGACCCTCACTTATACAGTGTTTTACAGCTCATAGTCAGTTATTGTACCCAAATCCCCAACTCTCTGCCCCCACCCCATCAAAGTCCTTTCTCCAAACCTTTCCATCACGTGTGACCAGATTGTCTCCTTAAGTAGAAAGGTGCTTGAGCAGAGGAGGAGGGCGGAGGAGGAGGAGGTGAACTGGAGAGAGAGACAGAAGCAAAGGGAGAAGAAGCTGCAGAAGCTGGTGTTGAAGCGAGCTCAAGCCAACGACCCCCACCTGGCGCTCTCACAGGCCCAGCCGGCCAAGCTCAAAGAGTTCAGGTAACCCGAAAAACAACTGTAACCACTCACCCTAATTCCCACAGCCAATCAGTGTATTCTTGTCTTCTGAAAACGTGAATTTTGGAGTCAATAACATAAAATTGCGATTAAAATATTTGTTTGAACTCCTCAAGACAGCACATGCCTCCATAGTATGTTAAGAATCTGGCTAACCCAGAATGTGTACAAGCCACATGAGCATCAGAAAAATGTTGACATTGGTATAATATGTAACATATGTGACATATGTAACCCTATGCAAAGCTTTTAGTAAAAGGTTTAGCATTTAACATGGTGTTTAAATTGATTCAGAGCAATTTGGTTTAGGCTTATGAAACGTGGTATTTCTTATGATTGTAAGTTTGTAAAGTGTATTGATGTGACACCTTATTACAAGTATGTTCGCTGATGTTTGAGTTAGAATTTCATGGGAACCAAACCACATATTCCAGTTCAGCCTGAATCCTAGGCAAGCCATGACAGGAGTATCAGGCCAAGAATCCACCTGAATATCATACTACATAAACATTGTTTTCATGCCAAAAATGATTTAATATCCTAATCACACTGTGTTTTATCTTAATTTCTTGGGTGCAAAGAACATGTCAATCGAGATTACATAATTTGCAGTAATAATCACTGATTAAGTACAAGCAGGCTCTGATTAATTTGTATCTCACTGATGTTGATTTCTTCATGAAGCTAGATTTTTAGCAATGAAGAAAATAATGTATTTTCGTTACTGATGTTATTTTGTATGAAATTAGCTATTTTTGAATTTTGAATGTTTCTTGAGCCAAAAGATCATGACTGTCATTGATCTTCTGGATTACCATGCATATTAAATACATTTATAAAGGAAAGCACAAAAATGTGTAACTGACTGAGACCAAAGGATATTAAGGAAAAGGAAAGTCATAATACTGTGTTACATACAGGAAACAAGACCTCCTGCGCCAGAGGGAGTACCAGCAGGAGATCAGAGAAATCCAGGAGAGGGTGAAGGGAAGACCGCTGCTGTTGGAGCAGGTTGCACAGGTGAGCTCCAAGTCTGGTGAGGTGTTTGGGGTGTCTATTTAATAACCTGAGTGGCACACCTGCTCTCACCCCCATATAACATCCAAACCAGGTCTCTATGTGAGCACTCAACCTTGTCTGAAAGTACGCAGAAGATTGTTTTTTCAATGCATCAAATCCATCTACAAGGCCTACTACTCTCGACATACGTAGAACATAGGAGTTTCAGAGGAGGCAATACTACAATATTAGGCAAAACTGACAATAAACTGATTAACCAACTAATGATTAAGAGTGCATTAGAGGTGAATTGACAACCAGTACATCAAACAAACACAAAACCAGATGGAATAACATGTTTTTATTTAAATATCCAATAAAATAAAGTCAAATAGAATAGAATAGATTGAAGCTTTAAAGGAATACTCCTTTTCCAACTTACCCAGACTGAGACAAGATGTTCGATACCATTTTCACCTCTCTACGTCCACTGGTGCGGTTCCTATGAGTAGTATTTCATGTTAGCTTAGCATAAAGACTTGAAGTCTACAGGAGTCATTAGCTTAACTCTGTCAAAGTGAAAAAATAAACCTTTCAGCAACTTCAAAGCTGTCTTATTTACACAACGTATCATGTGTATTTGAATCACACATGTATCCTTGTACATGTAAGGATAGTTTGCCAAGACATAACAGCTGTTTCAACGTGTTTTGATTAACAGAGGAATGCCAAGCAGGCAGCAGCGAAACGCTACACAGACAAGCTGCGTAGTTGTGATCTGACTGAAGACTTCATCAACAGCAAGGTGGCCAAATCCCAGCAGCCAGGCAGGTCCTCCTCCTCCAGCGACTCCAGACAAAGGTGGATATCTGTGTAGCACGTTAGTCAAATGCAGTGCATTCTTAGCCTTTAAAGCTGCACTAGGGAACTACACATGTTGGTGACAGCAAGAAGTAACTTTGAGAAACTTGAACCTTACTACCCACAAATCCTGCAAGGTGACATCAGCACACAGCTCGCTTGTGTTCAGCAGCCCTGCTGATCTGTGTTGCTTTACCAGAGGATAACAAAGTGACAAGAGGAAAAAGATTGGATTACTTCTGCTGCTGTTTAGAAGTCACTTTGTATTTCAGTCTTAGGTTTCACATCCTGTGGGTGGAGAAGTGTCCACATCCGACACCATAATTTTATTTGGGCCAGCTGGGTGAATCTCACCTAGTAATGGGGTGATCTCTTGCAGACCCACTTTGTAATTAAGTGACCAGCTTGCCACATAAGCTACGTTCAGACTGCATGCAAAAGTGGCCCAAATCTGTTTTTTGGGGTCAAGTAACACAGGTCAGTTTTTTTCTGAGAAGTGTGAACACTCAAATCTGGCCCAAATCTAATTTTTTCCAATCAGATTTAGGCCACTTCCATATATGGCCCTAAATCAGGCACAGGTCTGATTTTTTGCAATCTTTCAAAAGAATTATGAAAAGAAAGTGCCATCCAGTTGCAGATTCATAGCAGATTATTTACTGATTTGTAGCTCTCCAAATGAAATGAAAATGCTGATTGTGTTGGTTTTTTTTTTGTTGTTGTTGATATTTTGTTAGTGACATGGAGGAGGGAGATCTGGGATATGAGCCTGTTCACTACAGAAAAGTCTATCTGGATGATGAGGACGTGGACACAGAGCGGGCTGACCGATCTCCCTCACACCTCGAAGGGGAGGACAACGATGGCCGTCACTCAGGCGATCACCATTCAGATGACAGCTACCGCTACTCAGACGATCACGAGAATTACTCAGACGACAGTGAACACGGCCCTGCTCCGGACGACGGAGAGCAGGAGGGTGATGCCATCCAACAGCGCCGCGGCAGCCACAGTGACATCAGCAGCCAGCACAGTCGCAGCAGTCAACATGAGGAGGAAGACTGAACAGCACTGCTCTTTCCCTGTCAAAGTGTCTTGGAGGACAATTGTACAGATGTGATATTTTAAATAATTACAGTATTTTGTATTGTAAATAATATACAAATAATAGAAAATGAATTAAATCATGGAAAATGTCTAACATAAAGGGGAAGGTATTGTTGTCCATGATGTAACAGTAATAGTAGGAATGTATGGTATTGATTATTTCTCTCCTGTAATGCTCAGGCATGACAGCCAGCCAGTTTGTTGTCATCCTGGGAAAATGTCAAGACTGTTAATGTTTCAATAACTTGTTACTACCTGCAGCTATATGCCTTACTGTTCTGCTTCCTAAATGTATGGTACGTATGGTATTACGGCACTTTTGATCAAAATATCCACCAAATGGTATATGGCATCACAAGAACAGACAATTTTGTTGTTTTCCCCATCTATAGTAATCTTGGCTTTGCATATGGTACACTTAACCATCCACAATAAAGCCATCTAAACAAAAATCACATTGCTTATTTGATTTAGTTGTGAAGATATCATTTTAATTTATTCGAAACATATACTTTATTGTTTACTGTTTAAGATTCCACTGAAGGGGAGCCTGTTGCTGTAACCCCTCATCCAAGGGCAAACACAACCACATGGACTCAGAGGGAGGTTGAGTCAGATTGACAGCGCCGCACAGCCTATGGCAAAGCAGAACGAAAATAGTGACGCGCCAATCAGACGCTGCAGGGGCGTGTACGTGGTCCAAATTTTACGCGGCGCGCTACGGGCCGGAGCACCGAGATGGAATATCCCGGTCTCAACCGGTTTCAACCGGTCTGGGGTTTGAAGCATGAGATCAGAGGAAGAGCACACTTGCACGCACTATAACATCTCTGCTACCCAACAGTACATGCGAGTAGAACTAAAAATAAAAAACGAGACACATTTATTTTGTGATTATGACCCGGAATACCGCGCCAAGTGTGACTCCGTAAATCTGTGTTGTTAGCATAGCTGACGTTAGCCAGAGAATCCGAATCATCATTGACTTTAGCATGCTAAGTTGCTATTAGCCTAGTGGGAGTCGACTTATTCACTGTTAGAGAGAACGGTATTTTACACTGTTTGAGGACAAGAAGCCCCTGGCTGTTGTAAACTTCGGGAAAGCATTAGCGCGTCGCCAGCTGAGACTCGACAACCATCCGACGCCAAGATATCAGCAATTTATGGTTAGCATCCAGGAAAGCTAACGTGAGCTAATTGGCTATCGGATGTCAAGAGCAGCGTGGAATCAAGAACGTGTGCCATGAGATAACGTTAGATAGTTTTGTCAGTTTCCTGTCACTCATCGCTCTGAGAGGACGGCACACCTTTGTTTTCCACGAAAAATAACGCCAACCATCCAGTTAAATTTCCTTTTCCCCGGACGGCCAGGAACTACCAGGTAAGCTTAGTCAACATTAACGTACCTAACCTTGGCTAGCACTTTTGCCTCGGTCATGTTCAGAAGTGATGTGATGTTTGCACCCCGTTACACCAACTAAATCGAATTAAAATTTTGTTGGGCAGCAGACTGAGGCGTCCAACACACTTTTGCCTGTTTCTTCTGTTGTTTAGTATTTGAATTACTCGCTATATAGTCGCAAAAGAGAGGGAACTAGGACTGGAAGCTAATTTGTGATAAAGGGAGGGTTTTGTGAATGTCGAAGCAGTTCATCGGTTCGCCAAGTGGAGGCGCTGTTCACGAAGGATGAGTTAACAATATGCTTTAATCAATTTCATGACTGGACCATGTGGGTTAACAAATCATCACGTGGCGTTTTGCTGAAAGGGGTTAACTTATTGGCTGCATGTGAGGTGCTACTAAATTGGGAAAACATGTCCATGATACTTAGACAACAAACCCACCACTTGAACCACCTCTTAAAACATAAACAGACATAATTCATAAAATGTTTCTGACTCTGCCCACTTGTGTTTAATGTATTTTTTTTTTGTTTTACCACTGTGTCTTCCTGCCGTTTGCCAGATTTTAGCTCTTTGGTGTTTCACACCAAAGAGTAAAGCATTTTACAAACTCTGCTTTTAGATATGTGTATTATTTGTATGCTTGTAGATAATACCATTATTGCTGTTACTGTTAGCTGCTACTTAATGTAAAAAGTACATTCTGTTCCCAGCACAGCTCTATGCCAGCAGAAATGACCATGTTGGCGGATCACACAGCCAGGCAGCTGCTGGACTTCAGTCAGAAACTGGACATCAACCTGTTGGACAATGTTGTCAACTCCATGTACTATGACATAGGCTCTCAGGTAAAGACTGCTCCATTCCCCCACCAACAGTATGCCTCATTGCAGTGCATTACTGCGCAGGGGACTTGTGCTAAAAAATACTGTCCATTTTGGGGAAGACTTAGCCTCATTCGGGAGAGTACAATCTGTAAAGTTTTTATTTTGTCAGCCTTATCATTTTGGCAACACAGGACTTGATACCGTCTTTTCCAAAAGTGCCACAAGTGTTTTAACATTGTTATTTAGCTACTTATCTTTACTGAATTAATGGATAGGGACTATTTCATTTGGAGCAAGCACTTTCATTCCTCAGCTAATTGAAGGCTTTGCTGTTGATCTGTTGTAGCAACGGCTGGCCCAGGAGGTGCTGACCAACCTGAAAGACCATCCAGATGCCTGGACGAGGGTGGACACCATCCTGGAGTTCTCTCAAAACATGAAGACTAAAGTATGGACCGCTGACCCACTTTGTAATAAAGCTGTGAACTCACTTTAGCTGCGTGTTGACAGTGTAATGAGATGAGCTGGTTCGTAATCATTTACCAGGATCCAAGCTCAGGCCTCGGTTTGAGGTTTCACAGTGCTCACATCTCAGCCCTTTAGCTTCATTCTTCTTCTGGGCTCTCTAAATTAGGCTTGGGTGTGTTAAAGGGGTTTTGTTATGGCGACATTTGGTGTAGAGCAATTATCTCTACTGTGGTCAGTACTTCTGTCAGTGGATTTTCTATCACAGTTTGAATCTTTGCAGGCGGCCCTCTTTTCCCTCCCTAGCTGTCACTGCTCATGCTAACTGCCTGTTACTTCTCTTGACTTCAAACAAAGCACTGTTGATGCTGTCAGAAACGGAAATCACATCACATCCTGTGCAGCAGGAATGAGCTACCAGACACCAAGAGTTTAGAACAAACAATTGAACAACATCAGGAACTACACATAAGATGGATCACTTTTGTGATACATCAATCAGCAGTAGAGAGTAGTAAAAAGACCTTTTATTATTTTATATGAAAATGCTGCAGATTGCTATTTAAAAGGGGAAGGGTGGTACTATGTAACATTGATCACCTGTTAAGTTTTGTACAGCAAACAAATTACATCATTGACTGCTCAGAACTCCCTCTGTTTTTTTTTTTTTGGTTTTTTTTAACAGAGGAAATTGCCAATAGCAGATACAAATTGACAGTACCTTTGTGTTCTTATGTTTTTTACCTGAAGCAATTACATGGAACTCAGTGGATTGAGGGAATCATTTGAGCTTTTCCAAACCATATTCAACAGTTTGTGGTCATTAGCCTTTAAATACAGGGCTTGTTTTTAATTCCCTAAGAGGTAGAGAGAGATGGTTTTCATCCAACTTAAGTGCCATGTGTTTTACTTTTTGTCTTGTTCCGGAAAAAATCTGATGACATGAGGCAGAATGACAAAGTTCTGTATGTTTGTCTAGCCCCATTTGGTCATGTGACTTTTGTTTACTTGTCATTCTTTTCCTGTAGAATGTGAGCAGAAGAGTATTTATAGTTACTTGTAGGGAGCTGGTATGACATGATCAGGCGGTTGAAGACATCAGGTGCTTGGAGAAGTTCCCAGCAGGCTTTCTTTGTCTCATAGCCCTTGTTGTCCCTTCGCTGTTCATTTAGAGGATGATTTCTGCAGCTTTTGCCCTGTGCACAGTCCTAATGCATCTCCATCTTCCCCCAGTATTATGCTCTGCAGATTCTGGAGGCCGTCATCAAAACCCGCTGGAAGATTCTCCCCAGAAATCAGTGTGAAGGTAATGGGGGCCCCAATGAATCTTTTTTTTTCTGAAGCAAATTATGATGATGTGACGCTGCTTTCCTTGCTACAGTCTGCATTAACACTTCCTCCATATTTTCAGGTATCAAGAAGTATGTTGTTGGGCTGATCATCAAGACCTCTTCTGATCCTGCAAACATTGAGGTGAGCTGACCTGACATGCTCTTTTACTCACACAATGTAAACAGCCTTTGTGCCTCTTGATTGTGATCTGGATGTTTTTCTGTGATTTGCATCTTGCAGAAAGAGGGAGTGTACATTTCAAAACTCAACATGATCCTTGTGCAGGTAAATAAACATCAACAGTGACAATTTTAAAGTGCTAATCTTTGTTTAGTCCCTTTTTTAAGATGAGACAAAATTAGGATAGGAATTCAGTGTAGATAGTGGTATCTAGCTAATATATGTTGGATCTAAAGGAATACTCCAATGTTTTGGGCAAAATCTCGCTTTTCCGATTTACCCAGACTGAGACCAGATGTTCGATACCATTTTCACCTCTGTACGTCCAATGCTTCAGTTCTGATAGTTCATGTTAGCTTAGCAGAAAGACCTAAAGTCTACATGAGTCATTAGCCTAGCTCCGTCAAAGTGAAAAAATAAACCTTACAGCAACTCTGAAGTTGTCTTATTTACACAATGTATCATGTATTTGAAATACATGTTTGGAATTTTTTTTAAAAAGGAGTGGTTTTAAGAGAAGTTAGGTGGTTCGAAATATAACCACTGAACACTTGTATCCTTCTGTCTGTATACAGTGGTTATAGTACCTACCATCAAACTTCTCCTAAAATGACTCTTGTTTTAAAGAAAAAATTCCAAGACATGTATCTCAAATACACATGATGCATTGCGTAAATAAGACAGCTTTGGAGTTGCTGTAAGGTTTATTTTTTCACTTTGATGGAGCTAGATTAATGTCTCCTGTAGACTTCAAGTCTTTATGCTAAGCTAACATGAAATGCTACCCATAGGAACCAAACCAGTGGATGTACAGAGGTGAAAATGGTATCGAACATCTTGAACATCTTGTCTTGGTCAGGATAAGTCGGAAAAGGGGTATTTTGCCCAAAATGTTGGAGTATTCCTTTAACTCTAAATTTTATTGTGACAGTCAATGATTCATGTAATTCTTCAGTGTTTTTGGTTATTGTTGGTTTTTGATATTTCGGTGATAAAAATGAAATACTTTGCAGTCCAGTAAATGTATAGGAATTGTCTTGATGTAGAGACATGTTCACAGCTAAGAGTTTGACATGATACAAGACCAGGAGCTGAAACAGTGCAGTATAACGGACTGTGAGGGACAGTGAAAGATACTGTGGACAGGGAGAGCAGAGTGATGAAGCTGTTGACCAGTAGCTCCCCTTCCTCTGGCCTTCTGCAGATCCTGAAGCAGGAATGGCCCAAGCACTGGCCCACCTTCATCAGTGACATAGTGGGGGCGAGTCGAACCAGCGAGAGCCTCTGTCAGAACAACATGATCATCCTCAAGCTGCTCAGCGAGGAGGTGTTTGACTTCTCCAGTGGACAGATGACCCAGGTCAAGGCCAAGCACCTCAAAGACAGGTGACGGACGCAAGACATTTCCTAATGTAACCACCAGCCAAATGTTGGTACATTTTTACTGTTGCAGGGCAGGTAGTCTGTCTACTCTACCAGCCACTCTCACATATGAGCAGTCATCACTTTGTAAACCAGAAATTCATTTTGCAACTTCTAAAAGTGGCAAATTAATCCAAAGAGTTTCCATCTGTAGCTCTCATTTAGTGTCTCCACTCAATCTGTTAACTTCTAATCAGCTTCAGTAGCAGAAACATCCGTCTCATTTCAGTTACATCTTGAGAGCTATCATTTAGATCACCATGAAAAACTGAGATTTTTCCCTTTCAATTTTGTTTTTCTCACCACATTCTACGGGTTTCTACGGGTCGTGAAAGTCAATTTCAAATTCAAGACTTGACAAGGTCTTAAAAACAGTTATTTTCAGAACATTTTCAGAAAAAGGCCTCAGATGAAGGTGGAAGGGCAGAGATCTGACTGAGCAGATGGGTGTTTTTTTAACTGTGCAATAGAGAAGTTTTTTGGGGGGGGTGTTGAAAAAGTCTTGAATTTGATGTCAAGAAACCCTGATTTACATGCACTAATTGTTGGCAGAGGTGTTTAGGTTGCTGTGGATCATGTGCGTGAGGCTGCTGTGCACATGCCATTATTTGGACTTCTGTCTTTAATAGTAATATGTCCAACACTATGTGAGTCTATGCATTTGATGCTTTACCTGTTGAGTTCATTGTGGCTGAATAGAGCCCTTCACCTCAGGCTCTTTAACCTCTGCTGTGATAAAACAGAACTGTAGCATCACTGCTAATCTCTCTCTCTTTGTCTTTCAGCATGTGCAACGAGTTCTCCCAAATATTCCAGCTGTGCCAGTTTGTCATGGTAATCCAAAACTGACAGCAAGCCAAACAAATAGCCATCTCATTTTGATCTCACCATCAGACCTCTTGAATAAGTGTTTTACATGTTTTAGGAAAACTCCCAGAATGCCCCTCTGGTCCACGCCACACTGGAGACGCTCCTTCGCTTCCTGAACTGGATTCCTCTGGGTTACATCTTTGAGACCAAGCTCATCAGCACTCTGGTCTACAAGGTAAAAAATATGGATTCAACACTTTGCATTGTTGCCAAGAAAAAGTCTTAAATGATTATATTAATATTGGTAATAATAATTAAACTCAGTCTGTTCTGGCGCTTGTTAAACACAATGGTTGGTCTAAAGACAAAAACATTTGCTATACATGTTAGGCTTGGGCTGATGTCTGATAATCAGGGTTCCCACTGGTCATGGAATTTTGTCCACCTTGATTAAAAAAAATCATCTAGTTTTTCAGCAAATGTAATAATTTCCATTGCGTTCATGTTATGTTCACTTCCCCCTTAGAATGAAACCAAATGATGAACTTCAGTATGACCTTGGAAGTGTTTTGGTCAAGGGATAAATTGACATGGTACCTATATATAGGTCATGGAAATTCAGTATTTTAGTCATGGAAAAGTCAGGGGATTTTACATGTGACATAGTGTGGGAACCATGAATAAAGTTGAATACTGCAATGTTTGCAGCCACATGTGATATTTTCTACGATATTTATGGCATTCTGAAAAGTGTTGGAAGCCTCAATTTCATATTTGTATCATTGGGTGCAGTTCTTATAAGTTTGGTGATAATGGGGTAACTGGTATTTTTGCAGTCTTTGCTCTAAAGCGCTTCTTTGATTTAATATTGATTTTTGTTTAAGAGTTATTGTTTTATTTAACTTGTATTTGATTACAAAAAAAATGTTAGACTGTTGGCACAGCAGCAAGTTACCTAAGTTGCCTATGTAACAGCTGAACAGATGCAGGGTAATAATTATAGAGTGCATAGGTAATTTTGATTACACACACACACACACAACACTTTTGATTACGGTTCAATTCATGTACCCAAGACTTTTAATTTAGGGAATTTTAGTAGAAGAATTTAGAATAAAATAAACCAAAAAAATTTAAAATATTTGGTTGAGGGTACGGTTGTGTGTATATATACTGTATATCACTGAACATGAAGACACCCTCTGACAAAGGCGCTCTTGCATTGGTTCAGCTTGCAAGAGCGTAAGAACCAGAGGAACAGCACTATGGAAAGCTCACCGTGTCTTTACACCTGGTTGCCTCAGCAACTCAGCCAGGGAGCCTTCACACATAAACACACACACACACACAAGTTGTATGCAGGTGTTTTTAAGTATGGAACCCAGTGGAAAATTTTACAAATCTTTAATAATATGTAGACACACCAACTCCTGAGAAGGTGCATATCCAGTCTGCACATTCATCCCTCTGCAGAGTGCTTACACTGCCAGACTGAAAGCCACTGTTATCAGGCAGGATCACCAGCCTGTTGTCAGTGAACCATTTGTCATGATAACCAGCGAGAGCTGCAGCTTCTCACGCTGTCGTCTGACGTCTTTCAGTTCTTGAACGTGCCCATGTTCCGCAACGTGACGCTTAAGTGTCTGACAGAGATCGCCGGCGTGAGCGTCAATCAGTACGAGGAGCAGTTTGTCAACCTGTTCACCCTCACCATGTGCCAGCTCAAACAGGTATGCACACACACACACACACACACACACATGCAACAAGTGAACTTTGCTGATTACATACACTTACAAACAATCAGACTTAAATGTGAATGAATACTTAAATGTGCCCACACTGTTATTTCACCCAGAATTGCCCACAGTTTGTGGGCAATGCTTACAGTTACACACTTAAACACACACACACACTCACTCTTTGTGGACAACACAAACCATTACATGTGCTCACGGTCTGCTATTAGACACACAAACACACTAAATTGTAGGTAGTGCCAGCAGTTGTTTGTGTGCATGCTGTTATTACAGCTGACACACATAACTCACTTGAGGGCAGTGTGAACATTTGCACACACGCTGTTATCACACACACACACCCCCCTAACTTACCAGCTGAATATCCACAGCTCCCCCTGCTCGCATGTAGAGGTCATTGGACGACCCTAGTGCAGTTTTAGAGTTTTAGCAAACAAATAATTAGGTGTTTTGGTCAGTTGTGTTTCAGGCTTTTAAAGTTTTGACTTCAAAAAAGTTTTCTGAATTTATCTGAAGCTCTCAGCCAAAGTCTAGCTGTTGCAACAGTGGAATAACATATATATTGATGATCTGTGGTAGTGACCAGCACAGAAACAGCCCTTTGTCAGTAGATCATATATGATGAAGTAGTAGTTAAAGACTGAACAACTGAGGGAGTCGAAGGTGCTGTTTAACAACATAGCACATTCAGAGCAAAGGTCAAACCATACACACTGAGCAAAATGGGTTGTCTTTTCTCATTGTGACTTTTCTTAGAAACAGTATTTTTGCTGACTTAAACCAATAAAGAGCTCTGTTTCAAAATCCTTCCAAGTCAGCAGAGTTTATCATTTGAGTTAATGTTTATAAAATTTGGACTGTCCTGATGGTAAAAATATTATGCCTACGCTCCTGTAAGCAATCAATCATCACACAAGAGCCTGTATAGTTTGATCAACTGGTGGAGATCCTGTTTTGGAACAAAACTGTGTCCCTTTGTGTAAAGTTGCTATAACAGGTGAGAAAAAACAATTTCTGCATAAGCAATTTAAACAAATGAGATAAGCAGCCGATCTTTTCTCTGCCTTCAGATGCTGCCGCTGAACACCAACATCCGGCTGGCGTACGCCAACGGGAAGGATGACGAGCAGAACTTCATCCAGAACCTCAGCCTGTTCCTCTGCACCTTTCTCAAAGAGCACGGCCAGCTCATCGAGAAGAGGCCCAACCTGCGGGAGACGCTCATGGAGGTAAGATGACAGGGATGAGGAGAAGAGAGCAGCAAGGTGATGGCTCAGGTTGTCCGAAGGAAGCTAACTGTCGATGCTCATTGCAAAGTGCAGCAGACGTTTTCACTTAAATAGATTTCTTTATTTGATTGTTTATAAAGTGTCTGGTAGAGGAAAATAAACCACTAGCCTCAGCCTTTATTACCCAGCATTTAGCAGTAAGAAATGCAGTCAGGAACATATATCACTGTTTGACCTGTAGTTTTAGCGCCCCCTTGAGCCAGTTTTTGAATTGCCAGAATACAGTGGTGACAGTGTTGAAATCACAGTGGTTCGTTCGTTTGTTCTTTCTTTCTTTCTCTCTCATATTTTTATTTTTTTTAATTGTGCTGGGGCAGAAGACAGAAACTTAGAAACTAAAGGTATTATTCAGGGTTCCCACAGTCACACACGACCCGAGTAAACTATGGAAATTGAAATTTTGTTTACATTTTGTGAACTTCAAAATCCAAGAGAGGTGAGCAGGCTGAAATGATAAATCTTCAGTGTCCCGGCATGTTAAGGTTGCCACAGTAATACAGTCATGAAACTGGTGAGCTGTAGTTATGGAAAAGGTTTTGTAATTTACCTGTAAGATAAGCGTGAGAACTCCATGAGAACTGTGATTATTGAGTGAAAACCAATAATCCCCCTTCTCCCTCTAGGCACTCCACTACATGTTGCTGGTGTCGGAGGTGGAGGAGACGGAGATCTTCAAGATCTGTTTGGAGTACTGGAACCACCTGGCGGCAGAGCTGTACAGAGAGAGCCCCTTCTCCTCCGCCCCGCTGCTGGCTGACGTCCCGCCACGACGACACCTCTATCTGCCCGTGCTGTCCAAGGTGGGCTCACACCCACACACACACACAAATTCAGCCTGTGCAGCATACGTGCAAACAGTAACAGAATCACACTACACACCAGCCAAGAGAAGTTCCTATATGAAGCATTCACATGAAGACACCCTCTGACAAAGGCGCTCTTGCATTGGTTCAGCTTGCAAGAGCGTAAGAACCAGAGGAACAGCACTGTGGAAAGCTCACCGTGTCTTTGCACCTGGTTGCCTCACCAGCTTGGCAAGCGAGCCTTCACACATGCACACACGCGCACACACACACACACAGATTCTCTTTGGTTCCCTCTTACAAAAAGAGGGAACCAGAGGAAAACTGTGACTTTGCAGATTGCATGAAAGCAAAAGCCGCTGTGGATTACAGCTACTTAAGAGTTTTGCTTGTGAGATAGAAACATTTTGCAATGAACTGTTAACAGATAATCATTTTTTCCACAACTGATATGTATTGTTTTGGTTTGAAACCCTTCAGATACTGTCACTACAGTTGTCATTATTGTTATTAGACACAGTTGGTACAGTCATATGCTCTGGCAGACTGTACTGTCCCCTCTCATGCATTTTCCTCCTCCTGTTCCTCCTTGTAGGTGCGTCTGCTGATGGTGAGCCGCATGGCCAAGCCAGAGGAGGTCCTGGTGGTGGAGAACGACCAGGGCGAGGTGGTGAGGGAGTTCATGAAGGACACAGACTCCATCAACCTGTACAAGAACATGAGGGAGACTCTGGGTGAGTGTTCCTACACCTCTGTTTTGGAACAGCAGAGAATAGCACACAGAAGTATGGGGAAGTCCTTTTAATTTGTTTATGGCAACAGGGTAACTCAGGCACAATGTACAAAAAGTTCGACTTTGTATCCAGTATCCGGATCTGTGCATGTAAATGTAGTCAGTCTGTGTTTACCGCTGATCCGTTCGTCTCTGTGTGTGTCTGCAGTATACCTGACCCACCTGGACTACGCTGACACTGAGCGCATCATGACAGAGAAGCTGCACAACCAGGTGAATGGCACCGAGTGGTCGTGGAGGAACCTGAACACGCTGTGCTGGGCCATCGGCTCCATCAGTGGAGCCATGCACGAGGAGGACGAGAAGAGGTTCCTGGTCACGGTCATCAAGGTGGGACACACACACACACACACACAAAATCATGGTTTAAAAAAATACTCCCAACATTTTGGGCATAATAACCTTTGTCTGACATACCCAGACTGAGACAAGATGTTCGATACCATTTTCACCTCTGTACGTCCACTGGTTTGGTTCCTATAGGTAGCATTTCATGTTAGCTTAGCATAAAGACTTGAAGTCTACAGGAGTCATTAGCCTAGCTCCTCACAGCAACTGTGAAGCTGTCTTATTTACACAACGTATCGTGTATTTGAAATATGCATCTTGGAATTTTTTGTGTAAATAAGACAGCTTCAGAATTGCTGTAAGGTTTGTTTTTATTTTTCACTTTTATGGAGCTAGGCTAATGACTCCTGATGAATGTACAGAGGTGAAAGTGCTATTGAAACCTTGTCTCTCTCTGGGTAAGTCTTGGAATATTGATTTAAATTTCACATTGTAACATTGCTTTGGAAAGGACTGTACAAATTCAGTTACTGACTTAATTTCCTGTTCCTGTCATTTATGCCTGTCCTGACACCGTGCCCTTTCCTTGAGTGACAGTCAGGCTACACTTGTCGTTGCAGGGATATACACTGAATTCTGTTTTCACTGTCCCCGAGCATTGCAGTGTGTTTATCTATGACTACTGCTAACTGACCCTGTGCTGTGTATCCAGGACCTGCTGGGTTTGTGTGAGCAGAAGCGAGGGAAGGACAACAAGGCCATCATCGCCTCCAACATCATGTACATCGTGGGCCAGTATCCTCGCTTCCTCCGAGCCCACTGGAAGTTCCTCAAGACTGTAGTCAACAAGCTGTTTGAGTTCATGCACGGTGAGGAACTGCACCACTCCAATGCCTGCTCTCTAAAGTCTCTAAGACCCGCCTTTTCACTTACAGAGCATTTTCAGTGAACTTCAAAATGCCCTTTTGTGTAATTCTGTTGCACTCTAGCAACACATTTTAAAATGATTCAATTATTCAGTCCATGTTTGGTTAAGAGCTGTGATGACCAGTTAATAGCCACTGAACATTGGTTTATGTCTATGCATTGTTTGCTCTACAATCACACAGCACACTACAGTCACTGTGAGAGAAAACGTGGAATTGAAATAACAGGATCGTTAAAAAAAATAGTTCACCCAAAATGAGAAAGTAACTCCTCTGCTTTCCCTCCTGTCAGTTGAAATACTGAAGTTTGTATGTCAGAATAGCACACAGTGAGTTGACTAGTGCAGCTCCATGTCAGTCATCTCCAAACCATCTAAAGTGGGTGGGAAATGTTTCTATAAAGCTCCAAAAGGAGCAGATTCCACCCTAAAATGACTCTAAAACCAATCCAAGTGCTTTCTAACCAAATGCTGCACTTTGAGTCCAGAAGTTCAATAAACTAATTAATGAGTGAATTGTCCCTTTACACCCAGTTTCCCTCTAAAGTACGACGCAGTCTAGTCATGTTATGTAAAACCAAAGAAGTGTGTTTTTAGCCTTAGGATCACAACTTGAATGAAAAAGAGAAACAAGACAGACAGGAAGCCAAAATACACATTACCCAGAAGCACCTCTGCTACAGGAACTCACAGTAAGCACTGTCAGTCGTCATACCTTACGTATTTATCTCTCTTGTCCAACACAGAGACCCACGATGGCGTGCAGGACATGGCGTGCGATACCTTCATCAAAATCGCCCAGAAGTGCCGTCGGCATTTTGTCCAGGTTCAGGTGGGCGAGGTGATGCCCTTCATCGATGAGATCCTCAGCAGCATCAACACCATCATCTGTGACCTGCAGCCGCAGCAGGTCAGCACCGAACACACACACACTATGCCACTCTGGTTACAGTCTGGCAGGGGGCCTAGTGGTTAGACAGACTGTCCCTTTATAATACTTCAAATGTGACAATGTATTCATAAATAAATAAATTGTAAGGCATTCGCCCTCTCCCGCCTCCACTGCCTCATGTGCTGCATTTTCAATTTTTTTATGTAACTTAAAAGCACCATTTTGGATTAAAAAACGTGTCTGACATGTTTCAATAACAGAGGTGTTTCTGAGTGGAAAAACAGAACTATTTGGAAAACAAAGATCTTAAGATGCTTCATAGCTTCAGCCCATCATTAACTTGATTTAAATGTCAACAATCCTAACAGCAGATGTCACTTTTTTTTCCCCAGAGTTGATTTTTTGTTTGAGTGGCAGCACTGTGTTGGTGTGTGAGTCAGATGTAAACCGTCCCTGCTCTTGTCCTCAGGTGCACACGTTCTACGAGGCGGTGGGCTACATGATCGGGGCTCAGACAGACCAGGCGGTGCAGGAGCATCTGATAGAGAAGTACATGCTGCTGCCCAACCAGGTGTGGGACAGCATCATCCAGCAGGCCACCAAGGTAAGACAAAATCCAAGATGAGTAGGAACTCCTGTGTACTCCTTGGGGAACCTCTCAGTGTGCGGACTCTACCATTTGTACTCTACCTGTCGCTTAATAACCTGGGGTGTGCTGAATGTGTCTGACTCCCTGTTGCAGAACGTGGACATCCTGAAGGACGCGGAGACGGTGCGTCAGCTGGGCAGCATCCTGAAGACCAACGTCCGGGCCTGCAAAGCTGTTGGTCATCCCTTCGTGGTGCAGCTGGGACGCATCTACCTGGACATGCTCAACGTCTACAAGTGTCTGAGCGAAAACATCTCCTCCGCCATCCAAACCAATGGTCAGCTCCCATCACCCACCTCTGTGTGTCACTGTGGGTGTGTGTGCATGTCTTGTATGTTTGACTAGTGGCATATTTTAACAAAACCAGATTGTCAGTAGCCTTCAGACCATCGTGGAATTTCTGGAAAGTCATGGAATTTTGAAATGTCTATTCCAGACAGGGAAAGTCGGGGATTTAATAAATTCTTGGAATAAGTCATGGAATATCATGGAATTTTAATTTTTGAAAAATCAGTATCTAGTTAATGGCCAAATATGTTCACTTCCCCGTCAGATTAAAACAGAATGATGAACTTTCATAAGACTTGAAGGGCTTTTAAAAATTTGGTCATGGAAAAAATATCATGGGACCTTTCATATATATCATGGAAATTCAGTATTTTAGTCAAGGAAAGTCATGGAAAAGTCACGGGATTTTACATTTTACACCGTGTGGGAACCCTGAATTTAAGATAGATATTTTATTCATCCCGAGGGAAATTTAGGAAGGAATTAAGTCTGCTTTGCAACCATAATTCAGCAAAGTCTCAAGTGAAAAGATGCTTAGAGCTATTGATTTACTTTGTTTTAAGTAGGATATTGTGATTAAGTGTTTATAATTACACATTGCTGTATTAATGTCCACTATAATTCCATTAGCACAGAACATTTGCACACCGGTTGTTTTGAAAGATGAAATTTAGAATGCCAGGATGTTGATATATGATGCCAAAGTGTGGCTACATTTTCCTCACAAATCATCAAGACTTAAAATCAAGATTAATTGTTGTGATCACAAGATCTGCTAAATTAATAAGGATTATCAAAAGCCATAATTGTGCAGACTTTATTTGCAGCTGCATTCGCAGATCAACACATGGTTCTATATTCTGTTCAGTTGTCGAGGCTCCATGCTTTTCCAACATACCTGTCCCTGTTGTCCATCAGGTGAAATGGTGACCAAGCAGCCGCTGATAAGGAGCATGAGGACGGTGAAGAGAGAGACTCTGAAGCTGATCTCAGGCTGGGTCAGCCGCTCTAACGACCCTCAGATGGTGAGCCTCACCTCATTTTTTCAGTCTGGACTCTAATGTCGGTTTGGTCTGATTATTCATTATCCGTGTTGCGCCGCAGGTGGGCGAGAACTTTGTGCCGCCCCTGCTGGAGGCCGTGCTCATCGACTACCAGAGGAACGTCCCGGCCGCCAGGGAGCCTGAGGTCCTCAGCACCATGGCGACGATTGTCAACAAGCTGGGGGCCCACATCACCGCAGAGATCCCCAAGATCTTTGACGCCGTCTTCGAGTGCACTTTGAACATGATCAACAAGGTAGGCAGAGTCTGTTTGAATCTGACAGAGATCTGGATTCAGCTGCCTAATCATTTTCCATGGGGATATCACAGAGGAAGGTTTTGGAAAAAAATATGCTACTATGTCATGGAAATGTCTATTTTTTTTAAATGAGATTTAAATTAACTTGGGGTAGTCAATACAAGGGCATCCACTTTGGTTATTCTTAAAACTTGTGGTATATGAGTACACACATCAAGTATGTGTACTTGTCAAGTGTTTTGCTGTCAGTACAGGCCTCTGCCATCTGTCCACACTAACTCCTTCCATCTCTGCTGTGTCATTAGGACTTTGAGGAATATCCTGAACACAGGACTCACTTCTTCTACCTCCTGCAAGCCGTCAACTCACAGTGCTTCCCGGCCTTCCTGTCCATCCCTGCCGCCCAGTTCAAGCTGGTGCTGGACTCCATCATCTGGGCCTTCAAACACACCATGAGGAACGTGGCCGACACAGGTCTGCACTGTTTTGAACCTCTTGTCAGATGCTGCTCCCACATTCATGGAGACGTCATGTTATTTAATATGTTGAAGCTTGGTTAATCTTATCAAGGCTTGGACAGTTTATGGAAAATCATTTGATGATTTGAAAAATATTTGGAAGAGGTGGTCTGCATGTCTGAGCCTCTGGCTGTGTCCTGCAGGTCTACAGATCCTGTTCACCTTGCTGCAGAACGTGGCTCAGGAAGAGGCAGCAGCTCAGAGCTTCTACCAGACGTATTTCTGTGACATCCTGCAGCACATCTTCTCTGTGGTCACCGACACGTCTCACACCGCAGGTAATGGCGCTTTGCAGGCCTTTTTTAGTATTCACCTGATGTCAGATAGCTTTTCAAGAATGGCAGAATGCTTCTTGTCTTATTTAAACACATGTATGTTTTAGAAGTTATTTATTGACCTCCACTCAATCAATCAATTCTTATATAAACATGAAAAAATCAGCTAAGGATTACTCCTCATTTTCAGTGATAGTGTACAAAAATAACAATACTGTACATAATAGTATATTTTTTATTTAATTTTTGTGTTGAATTCACCTTTTTCACAGCAGCTATTTTGACAGTAAATAGCATATAAACACAAGTATTACTAATGATATTAATGAAGATTCTGTGATGAGTATATAACATGTAAACACAGGTGTTATTAATGACCTTAATGAAGGTTCTGCTCCATTAAAGTGTAGCAGAGTCTTTCCAGTGAGCCACCATGAGCAGTAGCAGGGCTCTGGCTCTGTTAGACCTAAATGGAACAGAACCTTCATTAATGTTATTATCAACACCTACTATTTAATGCTGTGAAAAAGGTTTATAGTGTTAGATTTTATCCTGTAGAGTAGTAAGTTTTCAGGGGCCCAACAGTCATTCACTCCACACATATATGACAGTGTAACCTTTCTGATGAAGTAAGAATAAGTTGTGTGGTTTTCCCATAACAGTAGTGATGTCTCTGAGTCACACATGTTCCTCTGCTGACCTCTGTCCTCTCTATGCCTGCTGTGTTGTCAGGCCTGACCATGCACGCCTCCATCCTGGCCTACATGTTCAACCTGGTGGAGGAGGGCAAGATCAGCGTGGCTCTGAGCGCTCAGCCCACCAACAACCAGGCCTACGTTCAGGAATACGTCGCCAACTTGCTGAAGACGGCCTTCCCCCATCTGCAAGAGTGAGTGGGCAGACAGCAGAAAATGTTTCAGTGGTCTAAAACAGGGGTTGACTAACTTGAATAGAAGTGTCTGGGTTTGACCTGCAGCTAAATGACTGTTCTGTCTCCAGTGCCCAGGTGAAGGTGTTTGTAACGGGCCTGTTCAGCTTGAATCAGGATATCCCCGCCTTCAAGGAGCACCTAAGGGACTTCCTCGTCCAGATCAAGGTGAGTGACCAACTTGATCCGCTGTCAGACTGACCAGTTGCATCCAGGCAACATTTTCCACAGCAGAGTTCTTGAAGTGGAGACACAAATGAACAGGAGAGGGCTAATAGAAGATTTTTACATTACATTCTCAATTAAGTAATTATAACCTGACCATGTTTCAGCATTAATGAGCCTTGTGATGAAGATCAAGCCTGACGAACCTTCGTTCAAATTTAAGCATTTTGGTTAGTTTTTAAATGTGTAAATTTCCAATGTAAAATAAAGACGTTTAACTTTGGGTAATCACAAGAAAGCCTTGGGCAATCTTTGATTTCCAAGCTGATTTGCAGGCTTTGACCCAGAGAGAAATAACTAATGAGTGAAATAAGCTGATGTGGTGTTTGGTTGGAATCTCAGCCCTCTATGGTGCAAACCTCCCAAAACCCAAAAACTTGCGTTCTCTTTAAAGTGCCCACACACGATGAATATTCTACATGCACTCACTGATGTGTTGTCGTGTTGATGTATTAGCATGACACTTTGAAAGAGTAGATGCAAACTGTGTCAGAGTTCACATATTTGGGCCTTTCAGTGCAGTGACTCAGTGGAAACTTGAGCTGAGTGCCAGACAGAGATGCTCTGCTGGTGGTGCTGTGTAGCGGCCTGAAGCCTTTTGTGTGGCTGAACCATCCTGCGTGTGTGTGTGTTCCTGCAGGAGTTTGCGGGCGAGGACACCTCGGACCTGTTCCTGGAGGAGAGGGAGGCGTCTCTGCGCCAAGCCCAGGAGGAGAAACACAAGATCCAGATGTCTGTTCCAGGCATCCTGAACCCCCACGAGCTGCCGGAGGAGATGTGTGACTGAGCCTGTGCACCTCTGACAGGAGAGGTCAGCAGGAGGCAGGGAGCGCTGCCCTGCCTGACAACAGCTAGTGTTTTTCAACTGTGTGCGTGTGTGTGCGTGTGTGTGTGTGTGTGTGTGTGTGTTTGTATGGTAGAAAAGAGAATGAGGGGTCAAATGAAGGGCCCCAGCACTCGGTTGTACGTCGACCAAATCAATGTCAATATGTAAATGAGAGTTGACCCCCCACCCCCACCCCCCTTCCCAAACCTGCCGCAGAATTGTTTTTCTTTTCTTTCTTCTTTTTTTTTTTTTTTTTTTTGCATATAAACATTTTATACAAGGACGTTTGTGTAACATTCAAGCTTTTGTTTTAAATCTTGGCTAAATGAAGCTTTATTTTTGGCCACACAGTTCTTTTTTTGACATGCATGAAGTTCAGAGAATTAAAGGTTATTTTTAATCCCACTTACCTCCCCCACCAATCCATCTCCACTTGTATTTGTTAATATGTAATATAACTGTTGAAACACATACGATGGTTAGTTTACAGATGGCTCTGGTTTCAGGATGAATGTGACGGTCATGAGGAAGAGGTGTACTTCCTTTGTTTTGTTTTGTTTTGTTTTTTCCTCTTTGGTTCTTTGGCCCTCTGGGCGAGTCAGAGCTTCAGATGGCACACGGTCCGACCGCTCTGGCTGTGGAAGAGAAGGAAGGCTGTGTGCATATCATTCTGTTTGTAAAGCTGTCTTAGTACTATGAGAATATAAAGTTGGCTATTTTTACAAAACCTGTGTGACTGAGTGTTTCTTTTTGTGTTTGAACCAAAGCTATGGAAAGATTGTAAAAGACAAACAATTTTGCCTTCTAGACCTGGTAACCTAAATATCAAATTTCCTGAGGACGCAAGTTCTGATTGTAGGCAAGACATTGTGTATGATAATCAGATACTTAACAAAAACTGACATGGAGTCATTGACAGACAAGTGCTGGTTAATTTGTGGTAAATTTAAAGGGATTTTGAGTGGATTTTGCATTGTTACTGAAAAAGTGAGGCTATTAATGATTCATAACACTGGTGCAAACAAAGGTCTACTTGATATATTTTTTAATATGACAGTTTTGCTTCCCATTGCTTATGAGAGAATTTTTTTTTTTTAACTGAAACCTTAAATCTGTGACTCAATAGATATATAGTACACACTGATACTTTTCCTAAAGGCAGCAGGACACACAAGTCTGCATTCCCAAAATGATTTGCCTAACTGGCAACAGGAGCTTGTACTTTTCCAAAACCTTCCCAAGTTGTCCCCTGTAAAGTATCCTCAATCAAACACTGCAAGCTGGGTCCATGATGAGCAGCAGGCCTGCTGACGGTGGATTAACGTAACAGCAGGCGTGTTGTCATGAGCTTTGATTCCAGGGAGATGACAAATATTTTGAGGACACCTTTTGTAGCCAAATAGCTTCCCATTCTACAAAAGGGCACCTTTTAAATGTAGCTTGCACAACACAAACCAACATGAGTTCACGGTAATGAGAAAACAATGAAACATGGGTCTCGTTAGAAAATGTTTGCAGCCGCCAGTCTAATGAATGCCAAGAAGTTCGTCCTGAAATCTATGAGGAACAAGTGAATAGTGAGGATAAAATTTCAACAAGCTGTTCAGTCAAGTATTTCTTTATGAATTTGAATTCTTTCCAAGAAAAGTAGAGTTAATAGTGCTTCTCAGCCTTTTATTTGTCAAAAGACCCCTTAATGAAGTGAGAAAAATCCTAAAACCAGAGGAAAAATAACGTTGCATAAAAAACGATGCGTACAATAAAATAAAAATAAATAAAAATGAAAATAAAAACATAACTATTCATTGGAACGTCAGTCAGGTAATCAAAGCTTTTAATATTTTCGATAACTTTTGAAGAAGCAATTACATTAAGCATTTCCAGTAAAACGGTTTCGCTGAAACGTTATCAGTCATGTGCTATTAGACGGTGGTAAACATTGGTTGAACGCGATGTTATCGCGAGACTGTCGGAAAAGGCCGAGCGCGTCGAAGGAGACAGAGCGGAAAGTCCCGAACTACCAACACGCTTTGCCCCCACCTCCCCTCCTTTTTCAACATGGCTGCCGTGTCTACTCTCTCAAGTAACGCTCAGATTGGAGACTGACTCGATTCTATCTTTTAGTGCCTCTTACTTTTGTGTATATCAACTTCGCTTGGATGCGAATTACGTTTGCACCTGTTGTTTCCCCTGGTTTTGTTTAGTGGAATAACCTTCACCAATCACTTCTTCTATTGGGCCTTTTCCCCAAAAACAACCAGCTGCCAACCAATTGTAACAGCCAACAATTTCCAATGCAATGGTTTGAGTAGGTGCACTCAGGTTTCCTCTTCATGAACAATGTGTGAAAACTGCGCCGAGCTGGTGGAGGTTTTAAATGAAAGTAAGTAACCAAACATTTTATTTACACTAGGAGACGTTGGGATAGCTTCATGTTAGCAATGCTACCCATTAGTCTGGACTTCAAGCTTGCTAGCATTTTAGCCAGCTAGCTAAATATAACTTTGTGTGCTGTCTTGGTTGGTCAGGTTAGCTAGTCTTTCTGCTCAGACTTTGCAGGCAGTGGGCATAATGACATTGTCTTCAGTTTGCAGTGGGTAGATGTTCATGTCAGACCCAGACTGTGTTGGTTAAACGTGAATGCAAATGTCATCCTCTCTCCCAAAACTGGCAGTCAGTTGGGGCCTGTCTGTCAAATATACACGCAGGACCCGAGAACTCATTAGCTGCCAAACAGCCCAAATCCTGTTCACCCCGGTCAGAATATGACTGTGACATTACAGCCATTGGTTAAATACCCAGATATCAATTAAGTTTTGCACATGGTGCTTGACGGTGATGTTGAAGGATGGCGTTGACTGCTAAATGCGGCTTCTGTGGACTTGGAAGTTAGCTAGCTAGTTTAGCTAGCGACGAGCCTGACTTTGTTTGATGTGTTTGTCAGGTCAGTCTGCTAGCTGCCCACTCGCTGCTACCCATTGTTTTGCGGATGGTCTCTTTCACTATTCAAAATATTACACTGACTGTCAATAATATGCTTGCAACCAATTTCACTGACACGAAGAAGATAGCCTAAATTGTTCAACTGTGGTGTTTGGACACATAAATACTGTTTTTCGCTAGCGGCGAGTAAGCTAGCTCCGAAAAATTAATGGCTGCAACGAGGCGCATATTTTGGCACATAGCACAACGCACGGTAGCTGATTTCTGTCTTTCGGTCTGTGTTAATTAGAGATTTTTTTTCTGCGCTGCTGTTGGTGATGAAATTCAATCTGGCCAGCATGTTCCAGCCAACATACAGGGCTAATGTTCACTTGGCAACCGAGACACCAGGTTGCCTATATAGCTCGCTAGCTGTTGGTACAGGCTGTGCTAACTAGGCCTTGTTGCACAGAAGGGGCTGTTTGTAAGCCTGGGAACAAAGCCTTTTTGTGTTATTACCGCGTCCCTCCACATTTGAAGTCATCATTTTTGCAATGCTCATAATGATTTGTCGTTTTCCCTGTTTTTAAACCACACGGTCCAGTCTTTTCGTTTGTGATGAGTGTGAAGAAGTGTTCAGCCCGCAGCGAAAGCTCCTCCTGTAGGAATCAGTCCTGTCCTTCACCTGACTGTAGCATGTAGCAGGACTCATTCTGACACAGAGCTCCCAATGGGGAAAACTAGGCTGATGTCTTTTTGACAAGTTGACCTTTTGTGCATGAGAGGGGGATCTCGCTGTCTCTTCTGTTTTGGGACACTGCTGTATGTGTGTGTAAATATCAAAATCCAAGCTAAAATATGGGTGTAAATTAGGGCTGCCTATTTCGGAAGGCATCAGCAAAGCAAATCATATCCTAATTGCATCAATCAACAGTATTCTACTTCTGTAAGTCTTGCTGACATGCTTTTGTTGTGTATTGATTGTTGGATTGCAGCCCATAACCAATTTTTGGAGGTGCTGTATATATTATTGAAATAGTCCACTTTTTAGACTGCTATGTTTGGCTTTTGCATGATCTGTCAGTCAGCTGTTTATGTGACTGCCTCACAGGTTCACACTCAAGCTGCTATTTTGTCATATTCTGTCATTTTTTTGAAGGAAGAATATCTGAACAACAGTAGACATAAGAGTAAAATGGTTCAGACTGAGGACATTTTGTGGGTGGGTTTTAGATTTAGAGTCAGGACAAGTGAGGTTTATGGCTGTGCATGAATTGACGCACAAGTGAATCTCAGTGTTTCAACCTGTACCATCACCTGACTGATTTTCACAGACATTTCTTTGCCAGTGTACTTTTTTTCCCACAAGTTCACTGGTTGTGTTTTGAGAGTGGTTAGCTGTTGGGAAATGAATGTTTTCAAGGGAGGCCCTCACAGCTGTAGTAATACAAATGTGTGTGTGTGTGTGTGTGTGTGTGTGTGTGTGTGTGAGTGTGTGAGTGTGTCTGTGTGTGTGTATTTGTGGGGGTGGGGGCTGTCGGCTGTGACAGCTCTGTCAGGGAGACTGGCAGGCCCATGTGGTCTTTCTTCAGGTGACCTTTGACCTCAGATTTGCTGTAGCAGCTTGTGTGTGTGTGTGCACACGTGCGTGCGTGCGTGCGTATGTGTAAGAGGCCCAGACAGAGATAGTATCAGGCTTCCTGTTGTTCATTGCATTTCTGAAACACTCACTTGAGTTTTCAGAGATTGTATCCCAGACAGGCAAAGTCAGGGAATTTTGATCAATTCCGTGGGGAAATATCAGGGAATTTTGCACATTTGTCACTTAACAGGAGCACCGCACAAAGTTTTTATTGCATCAGACGTTTTTCAGCCAAGCTGTAGTGGAAGCCAGCCTCAACTACAATATTAACAGTGCAGGAAGGAAGAGCATTCCCAGGTGGAAGCTCCTGGAAAAGTCATGGAATTTTGTGTGTCACTGTGCGCAGGAGACAGAAACACAGCGACGGTCGAAAGGTATTTTGGTGTTGACTTATTGGTCCTGTGTGGATTTGCAGAGGGAATCATGGACTTAAATTTTTGTTTTTCCAGTCTTGGTTCTCCAGTTTTGGTTTTCCAGTGTGTGTGTGTTTCTCCCTGGGTTTTGTGTTTTTGTGGTCAGAACAAAGGCCGGGTCAGGCCAGATCCTCTTATCTGGGCCTGATGCTCGGCACAATGCTGCTGATTGTTTCCCAGAGGCCTGAGACTGTCCAGCCGCCCTCCCTCACCCTGTCTCACCCTCT
>OMKZ01013737.1:36709-47606 GCA_900302535.1 Neoniphon sammara
GGAAAACATATTGATGTATTTATGAGGGAATTTTTATGATGATGAAAATATTTGGCAATGTTTTAAAAAGTTTTCTCTCTTTCTTTCCCTCTCCCTCTGTTCCCCTCCCTCTCCCTCTCTCTCTCTCTCTCTCTCTCTCTCTCTCTCTCTCTCTCATCTCATCTCTCTATATACCTTTCTGTCTCTCTTTCTGCCTTTCTTATCTGTCTCTCTCCCTCGTACTCATTTTCCTTTTCTTTCTGATTCTCTACTGATTCTCTACAACCTTTCTTTCTCCCGTTCTGCCTCTTTCCCTTTCTGCCTGTCTCTCTCTCATTCCATCTTTTTCTTTATAGCTTTGTCTCTCTCATTCTGTTTCTGGCTTCTTTTTTTTAATCTCTTTCTCGCTGTTTCTCTGTTTCACTCTGTTCTCTCTCACTCACTTCATTTCAACTAAAATTCAATTCACTGGGGCTTTATTGGCATGACCACTGTACATTCCCAGTAGTACCAGAGCACACTGTACTGTAAGGAGGCAGTAACAGGACAGTGACAGGAAGTGTGACTAATATGAAAATTAATGACAAAATAAGATCAATACAACTGTCTCTCTCTTGTCCTCTTTCCATCTTTCTCTCTCTCTGATTTTTGTCTTTAATCTCTGTCTCTCTCTCTCTCTCACGATACATACACACTCTAATGCGCGCACACACACACACACACACACACACACACAGCTGTCAGACTGGCAGCTCGACTGTTTGACAACATTAGCTGACAGAAAACACGTTTCACACACTCCTACATCAACTCACATACATTAATAACAGAGTGGCAATGTGTGCTGTTCATTCCTCCTGCCTGAAGTCACACAGCACAAGCCTGGTCAGCAATCAGATTTAATATATTAAAGGGAAAATCCACCCTAAAACACTTATTGTTTAAAATGGCCGTTGACAATGTACTTTGCATCCGTGTCTCCATTCAGTAGTTTGATGTGTGTTTCTTGTTGCTGTGGATCACTGGCCAATCATAGATGAGGTAACTGGCCAATCAAAGATGAGGTCACATCATGTCCAGATCATGGGGTGTAAGGATTAATTGCATCGATGCATCAGTTATAAATTCTGCCCATTTAACTGCACCGATCTGTTGTAACAAATAAATAGAATGAATCGCTCTGACTTTGGCCTGAATCCATATTAAATGTTTTGAGTGGAATCATTCATGATTTATTCATGCATGGTGATCTAACGGAATAGTTGTAATTGAAACCTTTTTTGACAGTTTCTTTGTAGAATAAATTATCTTGAAGTAATTATGTCTTTCCACATTTCACAAGGAAAAGGACTGTCTTACATTATTGCACTTGTTTATTAGTGAATATACAATTTTGGCTAAAGTGCTGGATTGAATCATTGATTCAGGTTGTGGTTTACAAACTGGAATTTAATTAAATCGTTCTGAAAAAGAAAAATAATTTTGAAATTGAATTGCCAACTAGTAAATCAAGAGCCACGTTGAATCTCTGTGAAGCTGAAGATTCACACCCCTAATCCAGACATAGATTTCCTGTAGCTTCAGTGGAGTTTAATATCAGAAATTGTCTCTGCAATCTAAATTATCAACAGTAAACGTCAAGTTTTGATGTCAGTCCCTCACAATCAAAGAACAAGGGCTTCTTTTTAGAGCTTCCATTTTGCACTGATACTGCAGCTGCAGGTGCAAGAGACCAGAATGCAATGCTGCAGCCTCAGTAGACCAGAATGCAATGCTGCAATAAGTCCAGCAAGTAGACCGAAGGTTTGGAAATTGCACATTAAAGTATAAAAAATATTGTTCAGTCTTGCTTCGGGTGTTAATATATTTTCTAGCAGCCCACTGTCATGTGACACTGAGGTGTTTGCTGTGCTGAAGACTTAAGCTATAGAGTGCAGTGACTCCAGTGACAACCATATAAGAAGATCCACAGTGTGATGTTTCCTTTAAGTAGGCCACAGTGAATTATAGCAGTATGGAAGATGGCCAGCAGCTCAGGCACAACATGAGAACAGAGGCTGTCATTAACGCTGTATGTGACACTAGCTTTCAGTTAAGGAGAATTTTCCAAGTATTGTGCTTCATACAGATACATTTATAAAATGTCTAACATAAATAGCTGTGATGTATGATACATTTAATAATGTCATTTTTATGTAACTAGGTTTGTAATACATACATGATTAGATGCTGCACCACAAACTGGACATCCCCCATTTTAACTGAGCTGACTGTAAACCCTGACTGGTGCTGATTTAAACTAGGGTTGGTTGATGTAATTGATATTTTATCAGTATGGTGACATGAGAGTAGATCTCGTCTGTGATTCTGGATATGGTGATCTGGCATCAGTGTTGTCTTTTCCTGGTTTAAAGGCTGTGGAATATCTGATGTAGGTTTCTGCTGTAGCTGTTCTGTTATTTGGTCGTCATATCCACATTACTGACTGTTACATAAAAATCTACAGTGTGTAAATCTCATGAAAGCACCAACAGTCTTGCCTACAATGTTACAATATTGATATCAATTTGGTAAAAGATATTATGGTATTTGATTTTTTTCATATCACCCAGTACTACTTTAAATTGCTGCAGGCAGAAGTGGCTCTGGTCAAAACTCAAATATTATGATTTTTTTTTTCTTATTTACAGGTAAAATTCATATAATGTAAAAACTTTTTAAAACTGTAAAAAGTTTCATTATTCATCTGAAGCACAAGTCTGTTTTAACACAGAAATTGTAAAGCTGATCGAGGCTGCAGGTCTGTGTTCGACATGAGCACAAAGGCAGAAACAGATCTTTTACTCTTCTCTTTAACCTGTTTCTCCATTTATGAAGAAATGGATCAAGGATTCATTATTAAGATGCCAAGAAACTCCTTAAGCCTACCCACAATACAGCCTGTTTTAAATACTGATCTTTCTTTAGACCACACACTCAATCTTACTCACTCAGGACAAGACGGTCAGCTAAAGGCCTTGAACATTAATGGAAATATTCAAGTTCCTGCCCCCTCTTCCTGACATTTCCAAACTTAAAAGTTTAGCTTCATGTAATTCAGTGCCTCGTTTTATCCAGCACAGCAGAACTAGATTCTCTCCTGGTGTGCATATCAGGGATTTCATAAAGTTAACATCTGCCTTGCCTTGAGATTTATGAGTAATATGACATGAAAATATGACGCTGACATTGTTGAAACTGTTCAGCCAGGCAGAGTCTGTGGAATATCTGACCCTTGTCCAGCCGCTCTCAAGCTTCTTGGCCTATGACACTTAAAAATAAAGTGAAATTGCCAGGCACACCTGCAACACCGACCAGTGATTTCGACTTAACCTTCTGTGTGCTGTATCATTTGTTTCCCAACCAACACAGACACGCCGACACACACTGAACCAGCCCAGTCTAGTCTCTCAAGCCAGATTTGCTGGCTCCCACAGTTTCCACATGCTTCCGCCTAGCAGTTTGTACTTCAGAAATGCCGAAAATGAGTAGCAAAATAGGGAGGATATCCAGTCATTTCCTCACCTCACCCCTGTGCTACACATAAAAAACTCCTGCTGGAAACCAAATCAGTCAAAGCCTAGCTAGCTAGTTGCTGAGCACGATGAAAATTTGAAACGATATTTTCAATTCAGCCTTTTTTAGAACTTTGCAAAATTCATTCTGTTATAAGCGAGGTTCCTCCTTGCCGTGGAGACATCTTTTACATCTTTTGCATCTTACATTGTTTGCATATCATCCATGCTAGTTAGCTGTCTCGGTTGTTTCCGAGGGGAATACATTTTCGTAAACACTGTGTCATGATTGGTTGAATACTCTTCTGGTACGAAGAGTTTTTTTTCCAGTGGAAGATGATAGCTTCCTCTCCTCAAATTGATCTCCTCAAATCCATCAAATTTTAACAGGCTGAATTACAGACTTATCTATGGAGCTTTTGAAGATTATGGAAGAGATGGCCTGGCTCGAGAGACTAAGCCCAGACTGACCAGAAAGCTGCAGTGAAACAGCAGCACTGTGCAGAAGCACATTTTAGGTGTTTGGCTGAAGCTTGGACTCAAATGCACTCAAAGGAGGGAACTTCCCTTGGAGAAGTTTGCCACCGTTAGCTAACTGTACAGATAAAGCGCTGACCGAACCACAGATAAGACAACAACCTTGAGATGCCAGCAGTGTGTAGGGGTTCATATTTCATAAACTGCTGCCAGAGCCACATGGCCTGTACTTGGTTGCTTGTAATGTAGGTCTGTAGCTAATGATTTTGTTGTTGATATATCTTTTTCTATTTTGTTTTTATTAATCATTTAGTGTATAAAGTGTGAAAACTAAAGCCAAACTCTGATGGGAAGTGATCAGAGTCCAAAGTGGTGTCTTCAAATTGCTTCCTTTGTCTGAGCAGCAGCCAAAAAAACCCAAAGTATTAATTTTATAATGATATGAATGGAGAAAAAGGATCTGAGCTTATGTCTCCATTGAGCTCACTAGTGGGTTCTGGGTAAGAGCGGCAGCCAAATGCTGTTAAAAGATAAACGTCTCACAATTTTTTGCATTGTAGGCTGAAAAGTGATGTCTAAGAAAAACCTGCAGGGTTTCCCATAGCAAATGTGTCACACAGGGCAGTTCAACCAAGTTCAGGTAACTGCTGTGTCAGATTTATGTCCCCCTAGAACAGAATAAAACTCTGGGAGGAGCACAAAATGCTTGTAACTTTTAGTAAAGAAAACGTGGTCACACATATAATGAAAGTACCACACACCAAGGGTAACTGAGGTGCTGAACTGGCAATTGGACTGATATCTATAACTTTATCTGTTATTTGTTGAATCTTATCCCAATGACCATATAATGACATAAAGATGATGCATTTTCTAAATAAATATGTGAATTAAAGGCCCAGTTAGTGATCCAAGCATCAAGGACTGGCCAAAATCAGAAATAAATGCACTAGAAAATAAACTAGAAAGCACTTAGTGGAGTGCCTATACCTCTGCCAATTGTCAAGATATGCCAGTTTCACATGTTGGATATTCACCCAAAAGTTAATCATGCCCACTGCCACACCCCCCTTTTGCCAATAGGTGTGTAAAGTGAATAAGTTCTTTGCCCCAACCTTTTCGCAAAGTGTGATGTAAATCTGTTAATAACTTTTAGAGATATCCCGGTAACAGACAAACAGAATGGGGTGAAAACATCGCCCCTGTCCAACTCCTTTCATATTCAGACATGGTACCCTCCTCCGCCCTTACTCAGTGGCCTTAGAGAAGATGGTCATAATCAGGTACCCAGATATCAGCCAGCTTTGATCCAAAAAAATAACAATATTGGCTTTGAGAAACGCACATGGATCCAACTGTGCTCATCACACTTTTCCAGGTGGATAGTTTGTCTGGAAGGTTTCAGTCACCACAGAGCCTGGCGGTGTGATTGCAGCATGTAGGTGTCCCCCCCTTCCCTCCCCGTTTGTATTTATATCCACCCTGAGCTGCAGCCATAAAGCGGGTTTAATGCTGGAAGACAGCCTGGCACCGCCGTTGCTGTTCCCAGACATCATCATCAAAGCGGCGAAACGACATCCCCGTTTGGGACGGGGGCCAGAGCTGTCAGGCCCACGTCCCAAAACCCGCTGGAAACCTGGAAGCTGACCCCGCCTGCCGAGGCCTCTGCGGAGCCGTTTCTCACGTGGAAGTGTTTCCGTTTAATTTCATTGAAGAAATCCCGCTGCTCACATGGCTGAGATGGTTGATTTAATGCCACTGTCGCCGCCTTTTGTGTTAGTATGCATTTGCTGCAGCCTGCAATGGCCAAACTGAGGCCAGACTGCCAGGGGAGACACTAAATTCTTCTTCTTGACTTGGGTTCAGTCAGAAGTTCTCAGAACCACTATAATCATAAGGATTCTTTTGTGAAATTGATATGGCTTAGGTATGCAAAGCCACATTAAATATGCAGTTTTAGGTTTGATGTCAAAGAAAACTCTTCATGATATTGCTTCAGATGTTTCATACCTTATTTTGCCAGTTTTTCAAATGTCCTCAAATTTAGACAACATAATTGCCTGTCCCAATATCATCCTGTTTGTGATTCCACTGAAAGGCAATAATAATGTCGAATGATTGCCCAGCCATAGGTTTGACCAATACAGATTTCCTGAAGGCAATATTTTTGGATTGAATATCTGCCGTTTGTGCCAGTATTCACTCCCTTTATTTTTATACTCAACAGCTTCCAAGTGTGAATGTGTGGGATTGAATATGAAACTGGGCAGAGCTCAGTCAGGCTTCACTGGATGAATACAGTTTAAAATGTAATCTGATTTGTTAAAACTCACAACCTGCTGTGTGCTAACTCTCTCACTCTCTCTCCTCAGTATCGGATGCAGACGGCAGTGAAGGCGGCTTCCAGCTGAAGAAGGAACATGCTCTGCGAGTGCTGGGCTACATCAGCTCCTGGACACAGAGGTCAGTGCTGCTTCCTCCATGTTCATGAAGGATTGCTTTCATCATCGATTCATTTCTCAAATACTTTTTCAATTAATGGATTTTATCATGTAGTCTATAAAGTGTGAAAACTAAAGCCAAAGTCTGATGGGAAGTGAGTCCAAAGTGATGTCTTGCTTCCTTAGTCTGAGCAGCAGCCAAAAAATCCTATTAATTTTATAGTGATATGAATGGAGAAACGGAAGACAATCTTAGCATCTTAGTGATCTTAGTGAAGCTGGAAGCAGACAATAGTTGGTGATTTACTTTATATATCACTTAAGGCACCAATCTCTTCACATGAGAATTTGGCATTACTTTTTACACTTACAGGAAAACGTTTTGGGCAGAATACCCTTTTGACTTACTTTTCCGACTTACCCAGACTGAGACAGATGTTTGATACCATTTTCACCTCTGTACATCCACTGGTTCGGTTTTGATGGATAGCATTTGTGTCAGCTTAGTATAAAGACTTGAAGTCTACAGGAGTCATTAGCCTAGTTCCTACCATCCAACTTCTCCTAAAACAGCTCTTACTATAAAAAAAAAAAAAAAAAAAAAAATCCATGACATGTATTTCAAATGCACAGGATACATTGTGTAAATAAGACAGCTTTGGAGTTGCTGTAAGGGTTATTTTTTCATTTTGACATCGCTAGACTAATGACTCCTGTAGACGTCAAGTCTTTATGCTAAGCTAACACGAAATGCTACCCATCGGAACCAAACCAGTGGACGTACAGAGGTGAAAATGGTATCGAACATCTTGTCTTAGTCTGGGTTAGGAAAAATGGTATTTTGCCCAAAATGTTGGAGTATTCCTTTAATAATCTTAATGAACAGTCAAAAATATAATAAATAGATAGATAGATACTTTATTCATCTCCAAGAGAAATTCACAAAGAGAAATTCACAATAGTCATAATATAACATAATAAAAGCACTAGAAGATGATCAGCAAGGTAAAACAGTAAGGGAATGGGTAGAATTCTACCTTGATTACCTTGAACACATCTTGGCTTATTATCAACTATTATCAACTGGGAAAGTCTGCATAGGTGAAGTGAGTGAGTCCCATTCCCCTGCTATACACATATTATCCAAGTGCCTTTGAGCAAGGCACTAAAGACTGTTGGCACTGTCAGCTCTACTGTTGTAATTTAAAAAGAAAATAGAATAAAATCTGTTTCTCTAATCTCTCTTTAAAAAAACGACAGCAGGGGCCATCGCAGGACGAGGAGCCTCAGAGTAATGATGTTTTCCATTTAGTTTGGCTGTTTGTTTTCGGTTTATGCTAATTCATCCAGCAGGAATGTTTTTGTGTGGGTGAAGGAGCCTTGAAGCCTCGACCTTCACACCGAGGGGGTTCTCATCCAAAATGTGCTGAGTCATTTGTTAATCTTACTTAGGAGGCATTGCTTCATTGAGCCGCCTGGAGTTTTTAATGTGTGTGTGTAACATCGACATTGTTTTTCCAAATAAGAGGAAACTGCTAGGGACATTTACCTGAAGCAGTGGGTAAGAGAAAAGATTAGGTGGCAAAGCAAGAGTGCACACAGACACACAGACTCAAACAGCCCCCTCGCACAGGCACGGTTTTCCTTAAAGATTGTGACAAAAAATTTGACTTCACACTTTATTTCTTTATTTAACTTTCTCTTACTGTTCTTTGATTGTCTTTTTTCATTGCTGTGGCTATCAAAAAAATTTCCACTCTGAGACAATTAGGATGATTAAGAGATTTCTTTAAAGAGAAGCTGAGTGCATAAAAAAAAAACAAAGATTGGATTTGATCTTTGTTTTTTTGTTGTTTTTTTTGTCAACATGTGAACTTCATATCTGCATTGAGGCACAAAAAGCCATATGTAAGTAATTGTGAAAGCCAAGCTCGGTGGTAAGAAGAAGATGCTGCTATTTTTAAACAAAGTCGAGGTTCACTGAGGGAACAGGAATACAAGTTTTGATTGAATCAAGCTCCTTTGCCTGTTTAAATTGTTTGAGCGGAGCTTTTTTTCAACATGCACAATCTAATGGGAATGTGCTGCATTCATTTCAACTCAATCTTGGACTTTTAAATTTCATGACAGCGTTGCATTCAAGGTGTCAGCTCTGGAAAAATGAATGCCAACAACAAGAAGAAAGCATTTTCCTCCAGGGGGAATAGAGCATGCATGCTTAACTGTAAATAAACACTCTTATATTGAGTGAAACAAGAAAAGGAAATTTGTTTTCCGACATACTAACCAGAGTTGTGAAGTATTCCAGAATTTCCAGGCTGTAATTGACCGTTCCGTTTCGTTTTTGTTTTTTGTTTTTTTTCCTTCACAAGTTTGCGCTCATCTTGAACAAATTCAAAGGAATTTAAAGGAATACCGTGTTTTGGGCAAAATAGCCTTTTTCCGACTTACCCAAACTGAGACAAGATGTTTGATACCATTTTCACCTCTGTACGTCCACTGGTTCGGTTCCTATAGGTAGCATTTTGTGTTAGCTTAGCATAAAGACTTGAAGTCTACAGGAGTCATTAGCCTAGGTCCTACCAACTAACGTCTCCTAAAACCCTCCTAAAATCCATGACATTTGGAGTTTTTTAGAAACAAAGGTCGTTAGTAAGTTAGATGATAGGAGCTATAACTGCTGCACACATATGTTCAGTGGTTATAGTTCCTACCATCTTACTCCTCCTAAAACGACCCTCTTTTTTTTTTCTTTTTTTTTCTTTTTTGAAAAAAGCATTCCAATATGTGTATTTCAAATACACATGATACATGATACATTAAATAAGACAAATAAGACAGCATCACAGTTGCTGTAAGGTTTATTTTTTCACTTTGATGGAGCTATTGTAGACTTGAAGTCTACAGAATGCATTCAAATCGGTATCATCAGGTTGTAGCATCATCTTTTCCACAGGTATCAGGCTAATGTTGTAATCCTGCTTTGTGCAATACCCCCTGGCTTTAAAGTGGAAGCAGTGCTCCCTCTTTATTCATTTTGCACCAATGTGCCACCACAGCAGGAAAGTATCACCATGGCAATAGAAAATGTGAAATTAAAATAAACTTTGTAATTCAGTCTTACTGTTATCCAAAGCTAAAACTGTGCTGTAGAAGTAATGATTGTATTACATTTCAGCAGCAGAGCCTCAAGTTAAAACATAACTGAGACCCAAATATCAACTGATATGGGACAAAAGTAGAATTACTCCCCAAAGCAACACTGCTTCATAAAATTACAGAGGAAACACTGCCTAATATAAATACACATGATTAGGGATATAATCATAAATAAAGATAAAATCCAATCTAATCAACATATTAAACATTTATTATCTCTATCATCCTAATAAAAAAGTGTCTCTGGATAAAAAATAATATGATTAGGGACAGACCAATTTATCACTGATAAATCAGGCCAATATCTGCCTTTCCTCTCCAGTATGAGAGGGAAGACAGCTCATTTTTTAAATGATTTTTAATATTGTTTGACAGTATCTTTTCTTCTTATTTTGCGTTTGCAACATTTTTTGTTCATTTTGATTATTCAAACATTTCATTAAAAACAGTCACTCTTGTAATAGTTGTCTTGTTTACTTTTTAATTGGCTATCAGCAGCTTCAGGTTAAAATATAACAGAATCAGTATTGGTCTTACAGAACAACATATTGGTCGAACAACAGTCTTGATGGCTTATTACAGATTCAAGTATTTTGCAAGTTATGGATTTATAAAATTACAGTCAAATAGTTTATATATGAAGGATGTGCAAATCTGCATTGATGCAGCTTGTCTTGATCATGTCTGTTAGTCTTCCCTGTGACAGGCCACCTGTAGTTAATGCAGGTTATTTAAGCATTTTGTCATACTGCTTCCTCCTCTGTGCAGTTTATTGTTGTTTGTCATGACATTTTTTTAGCACTTTCATGTTTAATCACTGAAAAAATAAACTGGCCAAACTAAGTTGGAAAAAAACCTATCAGCATGGGTGTGTCGTTAAATTCCAGTGGATGCTGAGTTCTTGTTCCAAAACACTCAAGGCTGGAAACTTTGTTTTGAAAGCCTGAAATCTCAGCAGCTGGACGCGTGATCACTGAGTCATTGGTGTTGATCAACAACTCTATCAATACTCTGGTGGTCAATTTGTGCATTGGGAAAGTAAACGTCGTCCTTATTACGTTTTTATAGCCTTGTCCTCCCGTCCTCTCTGTCTGCAGACAATGTCTCTGCTGCTTCAAGGAGTACAAACACCTGGAGGTCTTCAACCAACTGGTCTACGCCCTGATCAACCTGGTCATTGCCCAGATCAGCAGCCTGAGGGACCGCCTCTGCACCCTCCGTGCCCACAGCCACACGGGGGATGTGTCCGGGACCGAGGGGACAGGCTCTGAATGGAGTGGGGGCGGG
>OMKZ01013741.1:16769-30041 GCA_900302535.1 Neoniphon sammara
ATTTATTAATTTTTACTTATACGTTATCTTTTTAGTTTGTTTGTTGTTGTTTTTAATTTTATTTTATTTGCCTTGTTTTTATTTTTTCTATTTCTTCATATTTTGCTTCTGTAATGCCTTACTGTGTCTGAAGATGTACACTGAATATTTTTCAGTTAAAAAAAAGTTGCTTCATAAATTAGCTGCATTATACATTAGCTACTGATAGGTGACTATTCATTCAGGTTGTTTCAGTCCAGAAGACAAAGGTTTACACAAGCTGTATAATAGGCTACTATGTGACTTATCTTGATAGGTTAAGTCAGTCTTTGTCAAGGCCTGAGACGCCCTTAGAGAGGCTCGCCCCCTATTGCGCGACCCGGAGTGTTTTTTTTATTGTGAATCTATATGCAGCTCGATACTGTAGGCTACTGACGCACCATTGGTTTTTAATTCGGGAATTCTCTGACTTTTTATATCGCGGACGTCCAAAATAGAAAGGCATCAGCCTACCTCCGTTTAATAAAGCTTTCGTGCACAGGAGCCCCATCATCTAGGAGATTTGTGTTTTTTGATTGTGGTCTATTATACGTAAGGAGGATCCTAGTGGGGAGGTTCATAGTGCAGCTGATGATCAAATTGTTCTTATTTCAAGTGAATGAAGAAACAGCGAGATTAAACTATTTTCTTTTTCCAATACACATGTAATGTCCTCTGGGACATCATACAGCACTGTGACTGCCAAAACCTGTATTTCATTGCTGTGCATAATACACGGAAAAGAATGATAAATTATGATCTACTATATTATACGAGACTAATGTGTATATGCACCGAGGTCATAAATATTTATATAGGAGCCTTAGAAAGATGGGTAAATAATTCTGCAAATAAAAATGGTGGATCAACTGGGTTTAGGTTGGTTAAACCGCTACATTCGTGAATATAAACTGTGCAGCAAATTATTTATGTTTTCAAGTGTTTTCAAGGCAAATGAATCGCTCTGACGTTACGCTTTTGCCCACTAGATGTCAGTATTCTATTAGTCTTTGTGGTTGGGCTCATTACTTTCAAGTGCCAAATATTGTTAAGAGCATTTGTATGGAAATATGCGAATATTGTAAATGCAAAAAAAAAAAAAAAAAAAAAAAAAATCAATGGAGTGACAGTTACATCAAAAATGTTTTTATGCCCAATAACTACAGTTCAGTGTTGGCTAAGTATTCAGGCATTATTGAAGACAGCCAAGTTTCCGGAAGAGCAACTGGTGAGAGTTTGATGGATAAGGAAGAGATATTTGTTTAGTCTTGAGAAAGAGTCATATATTTTCTTTACCCTACGCATTCGGTTGTTTTTAAACCGTTAACATGCCTTTATTTGCCCAAAATCCATTTGACCAAGATGTTGGTAAGTGAACTGTTTGTTCTTAGGCGTTCATTTTGAAAGACCTAGCGCTGTAGTCGGCTAGACTTCGAGTTAGCTTAGCTTATTTAGCTAGCGATGTCTTACATAGCAGTGACGTTTTTGTCAACAGTATCAGCAGCCTGGCTATGATTCAGCTGTCTGCTACCTTGTTAGCTTGTTGTACAACTAGCTGGCTGCTTTTAAACAACTTCCATGTATAAGTATCCAGATATATCTAATAATTTATTGTCACGCTGAGTGTTTGATTGCTATCTTAAATTAACTTTCCATCAGACCTGTGTAAGTTAGTCCTGTGTGATTTTAATGGGTCATAGCTGGCTAACGGGGCTTTCCTGGTAATGTGTGAATCATATTAAAGCGAAGTCACTTAGTCAGAATTATTATTTATGTGTTTATGGACTTTATAAACGTCTAATATTGCCAGTAAGTATCTATCATATCCTGTTAGTTGTGTTTGTAGGTGTGCATTTTTCCTGTAATCATCACTGGATGTGGCATCATTTACATTTCCATGCAAATTTCCCCAGTCACTGCACTTATCGTGCCCTGGAACACCATGCTCTTTGTATCAGGACAGTATGTAGGGCAGTGATGGCCAGACAATAGTGCACTGTCATGTGCTGGCTGTCTGAGTGATATGAAGTGTCACACAGACAACAGGGTTTATTCTAAAGCAGAAAGAGACTTCCTGCTGCTCATATTAACCATTTTCCATAACTCTTACTGTGGAACTCATAGATCAAAAGAAGCTTTGAAATAGCTGACGTATCCCAGAGAAGATCTCATGCTCAGTTTCTGAGATTCTGACCTCGATGTAGGTTATGGATTTATTTATCCTGAGTACTTGTATTTGGTTTTCCTTCTTCTCAGAATGAAAGTTTTGTTTTAGGTTGTCAGCCTTGGTACACTATTGACTGATTCAGAACTGTTCCTGCATATTATAAACATGGCTAAGGCTGAACGATATGGTTAAAAAAAAATTTAAATAAAAAATCAATATATATAATTTCAATATAAATGTTTAAATATTTCAATTATTCTGACATATATTGCAACTCTAATATGATTCACGATTTACTAGAAATAATATTTTTTACATCAGAATTTTAATTTTCACCAAAAAAAGAAAATAAAAGAAATGATGATGAAGTGCTGTTTGCTGGGTGTGTACCAAACAAATATGTTTTCTTACATCTGGAGGATATCTTGCAGGCCATGGCATCTCTGTATCACCACAATACTTAGCCTAATTTTTAATGCTGTTTTGTGACACATTTACCTTTATCAAAACATTGCAGCTTTTGTGATTTGGATATTGCACTTGGACATATTACAATTTTGATAATATTTCGATTAATTGTTCAGCCCTAAACCTGACCTGCAATTATCAACGTGTCCACTTACTGACAAAGACAGTGGCGATGATGCCAAAGAAAATGTTTTCTCATTGGACCATATGTGCCCCTGTTTGACATATTTGCAGAGAAGGCAACCAATGAAAACAACACAACAGATGACTGGGGCCTCATTATGGACATCTGCGATAGGGTTGGAACGACACCCAATGGGTAAGCTGGAACAATGTATTCTGTTTCAGTAATAGCAGTGTTATTTACTCACACCAACACACCATCTTCTCCTGCCAAAAGCTTATTGGCCATGTGCAGCTTGCTCTTTACATTTGAGCTAGTGCTGTGCTTCATGAGACTCCTCATTATTCCATTACTGCACATTTGTTTGACAGTTTGCAATAGAGATCAGTCTACAGTAGGTTTATTAGGTGTTTGGGAGCAGTACCTCTATAAAACCCAGGCTCTGTGAGTTTGTTTGTGTGTAATGCTTTTGCGATGTGTAGTGCTTAGGGACATTATGGTGTGCACTGTTTATGCCACATAGAGCCTCAGCATAAATACACTGTGTGTTCAATAAAAGTCAAACAAGCATCAACCAACTTGGTCTCTGTTTATCCACATAAGAAGGAGCTCGATCAAGTCTAATAGCTGTATTGGCTAAGGCAGTACATGAATGAAGTATGTGTTTAGTGATTGTCAGTTACTGCAACAGTGTGCTGCCACAGCACCTTGATGTTGACAGGTGGAGTTTTTAAAGTCACGCTAGTTTTATTGATTCCAGTCAGGCATAACCCCTCCACCTGTCCTCAAAAAGCACTAACTCATTTGTTGTATTCTGTTTGTTTACAGAGCAAAGGACTGCCTTCGATCCATCATGAAGAGAGTCAACCACAAGGTGCCTCACGTTGCACTGCAGGCTCTCACTGTGAGTTCTTTCTTTCTATGGCACCATCATGCAACATTTTATTTCTAACTGACTTTCTGGCTTTCGCTCCTTGGTGTATTTTCAGCTTGTTAGTCATCTTCTGGCACCAGATCCCCCGGTCATTTTTTTTTTATTGAGTACAGTCATTTTCTGTAGGAACGGCACTCGTTTAGGGAGAAGTCGCTCCCATAGGTAGAAGCCATGGACCCAAGAGTCCAATCAGTATCATCCTGTTTAACTGGAGCTGCTTCATAGACTCATAGACTCATAGAGTCAAATATAAGAAGTCACATTTATTTTTAAATTGCTACACAAAACATGTCCTACAGAGCAACAAATACAGATAAAAATGCTTCTATTTGTTTATTTGCATGTATGTGCACTGAAATAGCACCACCTAAAATGGACAAAAGAGCTTGTACACTGCCGCAGTCCTGTAATTGTATTAAATGTACTGTTTTTCATAATACTACAGTAGATGTTCCAAATAGATATGAACATAATCTATAAGGGAAAGTTCATTTATTTATATAGCCGTTCATTTAGCATGTGTCATTTGTGTATCATGTCTCAAAGGATAAAGTAAGAGCCTGTCTTGATCTAATCAATCATCTGTCATAGAATGGAAATATGAAACACAAACACAAGGAAGTAAAAGAAAGAACAAAAGCAAATTCTAGCAGTATGTTAAATGCCTCCTTATCTTACATAGTCTTTGCCTACCTGACACCACCAGACTCTTGGTATATGCAAGAAAAATCTCCTAGGAAAACTTCACTTACAACATTTTTCTTGAACAGCAGAAAAAAAAGACAGAAAACCCTGGAGATTTGGGGTGAGGCAAGTTCTTGTTTTTCATTTATGGGACAGAGGTAAATACCCACTAGTGCTATTGAACTGTCATTTAGCTGATATTCCTCTTTAAAGCCATGCAGGAAAAGAGAAGAGCTCATACTGTGGGTGGATATTTGTGAGACAAGGAACATGGGAATTCTTCCTCTGACTGAGTCACCATGAGCAAACTCTGTCACATGTCCAGCTCTATTTTTAGACCTCCCCTCTCTCTCATTCAGACAGTTAAAACCCTATTGTCATAAAACCATTCATAACTGTAAAAGCCTCACCTCCTATTAATATGTACATTAATTATTCAGTGATAGGAGCAGCACATTGAAAAATCTTCTTCCTCGTCTGAGACACACTCCATCCAAGATATTCCTGGCATCCTGTGGCTAGTAGTTGTTGAATGGATTTTTTTGTTTTTGTGGTAACATGTTAAAGGTTCAGCCTCAATTTTATCATTCAGGCTTCTCTTCTTACAGTTGCTGGGTGCCTGTGTGTCAAACAGTGGCAAAATCTTTCATTTAGAAATCTGCTCACGGGAGTTTGCCAATGAAGTACGGAGCGTGCTGGGCAGGGTAGGTGAACTTCTCCAGTTTTGTTTATTTATTTCAAATAAGTCCTATTGTTATGTTGGGCGTTATTACAGTATCTCTCTGCTTGTCTGCTCTTTGTACACACTTGACTTCTGTCACCTCCCACGTACACATACACATTCACATGGAGCCTCACATCTTCATACATCTTCATTAGATTAACTAAAATGTCATTTTTGACCAGTGTAATCACAGCCATTCTTAAAACTCTTCATAGCATAACAATTTTTACAACTAACACAGAAATGGGCAGTCATGGCAGGGTTCTCACATGGGACAGGGAAAGTCAGCAAATTTAATGAATTCTTACAACAAGTCATGGAATATCATGGGATTTTGTCAGCCTCACTTTTAAAAAAATTAGTAACGATTATTATTCACCAAACGTTATATTTTTTTCCCCTATTGTGTTCACGTTATGCTCACTTCCCCCACAGAATTAAGCTTGGCAAGACCTCACAATTTTTAAGTGTGTTTAAAGTTTTGCTCAAGGAAAGGTCGTGTTACATTTACATAGGTCATGGAAATTCATTTAAGGCATGGAAAGTCATGGAAATGTCAAGGAATTTTACATTTAACATAGAGTGGGAACCCTGGCCATGCAGTGCTGAGAGTCTGCAGGTTTTCCTTTATCAAATGCTGCATCAGGTAATTTCACCGATCAGTGCCTCCAGTCTGGTTAAATATGTTCCAGTTAATAGCATTTTCTGATGCAGTCTTTGCTTGGAAGACTTGCATACTATCACCGCCATTTGGCACATAGTTGTCTACCAACCACTCTGTTTTAGATCTACACACTGTGTAAAGGGCCTATTAGTGGACAGCCTTTAGAGCCTGTTTCTGGCAACAGACAGGGGACAGAGATCTCATATGTTTGTTGCATGTCCTGTGCAGGCCCACCCTAAAGTGTGTGAGAAGCTGAAGGCTCTGATGGTGGAGTGGGCCGAAGACTTCCAGAAGGATCCACAGCTCAGTCTCATCAGCGCCACTATCAAGTCTCTGAAAGACGAGGGCATCAGCTTCCCCTCTGCAGCCTCACAGGTACATTAGCACAGAAGGAAGGAAGGAAGTAAACTTTTCTGTCTGCAAGCCACAGTGTCTGGTAAATCCCCAGATTTCACAGGAGAAAAAGTACGCACATCTACCAGTCAGGTGCTGGTAAGGCATCAAAACATGAAGACAAAGAAAGTACCTGTACACTGAACGACTGGCTCCTTATCTGATAGGCGACATTTTGATCAGGATGAGTCTTCCTCAGGCATATATTGGCAGTGTGGAAAACAGTGTGGATAAAAACATGCAAAAGGCCCATGACACCTAATACTGCTAATACTGGGCGAAGTCTTCCACAGAGAAAAGTCGTACCTCATAAATACACCCATAAATATAAAGACACAAAGTCACAGATTGACATATTGAGATACTCCTGCAAAAGTGAGTGTATACACAAATCAAAAATATATACAAGAATGTACAAAAATACATACATCTGTTGCTGTAGACCAACAGTACAAGGAACATATGGCTACAGAGAGAAATCCCCTTATTTACCAGCCACTTTCAGCATGCGGCTTTCACACAGGATGCTGAGAATCACGGTTTGGCTTGCATCAGGTAGTGTGTTTAACATTTATGACACTGCGCATCCTTGTTTTATAATGGAATAGGAGCTCCAAATGATGTCTGGTTGCCTGCCAAACTGGCCGGTAGCACAGACAAACCTGCAAGCCACAGACAAATGCAGCAGCATTTTGCTTGGTGCTGGTGTTAATCCTTGCCTCAGCCTGACAGTTTCCCTCCTCGCTTAGCAAGTGCATCCTTTGACTTAATGCGTGGCAATATCCTTCAGCAAATCTAATCTGTTCGGATGGCTGCTATCAGCGCTGCAGCTCAGCCATTTCTCTCCCCCACAGTTCTCTTTCACACTCCCTTTTCCTGATGTTTGCTTTGCTCTGGTCACGGCTTCAGCCCACAATAACCAAATAAGCATGTGTGTATATGCTCTGGCCCGGCCTGGGGCTAGCATTACGGCCGTGGTTTTACTGCGCGCCAGCCATGTGTTGCCATCATAAAGGTCGAGGCAGGGTGGAGCTCGTCTGTCTGTGTTTTGTAAGGCAAGAGCTTACAATGGAATTTCCTGTCACATATTTCATGTAATTCTCTGGATATGTCTGTCTAAAAGGATTGATAATGTTATTGTACTGAACAGAGCAAATTTCTGGTGGCTGTCTGGTCTGTGTTTGATGGCTGATGTGTTACGTAACGGGATCTTATGTGTGTCGAGTGCCGGTGTGGACTTTGCCCAGGCTCTCTTAAACACAGGAACTGACCTATATCCATCGTCATGGCTTCTCTGGGCGTTTATTTTGTCTCCCTAGGTTTTGAATCGTCTGAGGCTAGCATTTCATTTGTAATTAAAAATAACATAACATAAAAAATAAACACCACGACCACAGCCAAAAGAGAGAATTTCACAAAAAATATGATATACTGCACCACGTTTCATGTCTAGTGGGCCTCATGAAACAGAAGTATGATCAGCTTGATGCATGGACTGTGACTTTGTAACACAATTTTACTAGTATGCAGAACAATTACTGTTCATCTCCTTGGAAATGGGGGAAAAACAGCCAATTTAATTTCTTAATCTAATGTGATTAGACTAGAATAATGGGTTTCAGAGAACCTGTAGGGGCCAAAAGCTCTAAAGCATTTATTTACAGATCTGCTACGGTCTGCAGTGATTTGCTATCAGCTGGCCCTCTACATTCTTGTTCAATGTTATATATGTTTTCCCTATCATTATAGTCTATAGACACCATTAGTAAGCAGAGAATATCTTTTTTCCCTCAGTAATTTGTCTTCAAAAATACCATAGGCTTTTGCCTCACAGTTGATTTCTGTATCATACTGTTACTTTGCCATAGGTGCACAGTGACTGAATTCTCTACTAGTGAGTGATCTAGGTCCTTCACATATTAATCCTACTCACTAATGAATTTTTTTCCTCATATGTAGAAAAGCGATAGAAGGGATAGAGCGGTGTTGTTTTTGGCTGCTGGTCAGACTAAGGAAGTAATTTAACTTTTGAACATTTGATTATTCTTGACACTTTATAGGCTAAACTATTAATCAGAGAAAAATCGATAAATTAATCGACAATGAAAGTATTTTGCTGCAGCCTGAAGGATAGCACCATATTACTGACAAGCAGTACAAAAGGCACATTTGTTTTGGCAGTTAGATATTGGCAAGAATACTAGGGTCAACAGCAATAAATCCACTGTGGGAGCCTCTTCATAGTGTGCACACTTCCTCTTTCCGGCGTAGATACTGGCACCCTTGGAAATGACTATGGAAATGACTGAATATTGCTAAACGGCATTTCTAAACTTTTTCTAAATTTCTAAATTTTGTAAATCTAAAAACTAGGCCAAGTCACATAACCTCAATTAATCTAAAAAGTACTTGATTACTGTCAGTTTTCAGTAGCAAGTATCTTATCACTTTTGCATAAATAGTAATTATTAATCAGCTTGGATTACATATTTGAAGTAGTCTTTCTAACATTTTGGGCAGGATGTGTTCATACATAGATACCCTCTAGTCCACCTGTGCTAGTCATAAGCCGCCTTTCCTTTTAGTGTTTTTGGCTCCCAACACCATCAAGATCTCTCATTAGCGCGCTGTAATTTGTATTACCTCAAGGTGTAGTACCTGATGAAAACCACAGGTGGCATAGCAGTCACAGTTATCACATTTTCTCTGCTGTGCTCTCACTCACTCTCTGCTTCTTTTCCCTTTACGTACACAACACACCCAAACGCTCAATAAGAACCTTATCTGTCCATTTTGCCCTCAGGGATCCAGTGCAAAGGTCACCGCTCCCACTGCGAGCAAAACGCCCGACGAAGACGACCTGGCCAAAGGTAGGATGAGGCGGCATCGTCCGGCACAAGCCACACTGGAAACTGTATTGTCATCGATCTACATCTCATCTCTCAATCTAAATAGTATTCTCTGCTGCACTTATGTGTTTTTCAACTACACATTTGACACCTGGAAAAGCATCATCATCTCCTGTTTCGACTCTCCTCTCTCCTTCCATTTTCTCTACCATCTCTCCCCTCTCTGTTTTCTCTATCTCCTCTCCTTGTTCCTTACCCACCTCCACACGCCCTTCCTCCTCCTGTCCTCCTTCCACCCTCCCACCCAAAGCCATCGAGCTGTCCTTGCAGGAGCAGAAGCAGCAGGCAGAGACGCGACCCCTGGCCGTGACCTCCGACGCCTACAACTCCACCAACGGCGGCACGGCGGTGCGTGAGGTCCAGAAAGTGCGCGCACTCTACGACTTCGAAGCGGCCGAAGATAACGAGCTGACTTTCAAATCCGGCGAGCTTATTCTGGTTTTGGATAACAGGTAACGTGTTAAACACTGCAGCCAATAGTGAAGCAGACCCACTGCTGCCTCACTGTGATGATTTTAGTGAAATTCTGTGGTTTTGCAGAAACTCACTGCAGTCAAGGTCGTTCAAAGCAGTACTATGTTAAGATCTAGCATCAGCAGTTTTTATTCATTCCCACGTTCCCTCACATGCACAGACACACACACACACACACACACACACATACATATTCAAAATTGCATTACACTATTCATGGACACTTGAAAGGAGGAAATTTCAATTATATCACAATTTTAATAGAATTTTTTCAATCTACGTTATAGTTGGTTCATTATTTCCAGTATATCTTATGGTCATTTCAGAGACGTGGTTAAATTAAGGTTTAAGACCATGTAGTGTTTTACCATCAAATTGTCTTAAAAAGCAATTTGTAGCAAAGCATTCCTTTATGCTTTTGTTCTCTTCAAAAACCCTGACGTAATATAACTTACCTCGACTTAATCCAGTTTGCCTGATTGCCTGTATGCCTTACACTTGCTCTTCATTACATCCCTGGAAATAATCCAAAGGGAACAATGTTTCTTCATCTTTCCAAGTGAAGGAATCGCAATCACCATTGTAAGCTAATGCATTAATATTTATTTATTTTCTGTTGAGAGCATGGGTTTGCTGGTAACTGTGTGTCTTGTGTACAGTGACCCAAACTGGTGGAAAGGAGAGAACCATAGAGGAGTGGGACTCTTCCCCTCCAACTTTGTCACAGCCAACCTGAATGCCGAGCCGGAGACTGGTAGGTCTTTTATTGAATCAGAGAATAAATATAGACCCTTACACTGTGGCTTTCCTGGCCAATTTGGTCCCTGTTGACTTAAGAAGGCATGCCAGTTCTGCAGTGTTCTCATAGACTTAAACTGGGGCAAATTAGTTTCAGGGCTGCTGATTTAAGTCTGCCTTTCCTTCCACAGTGGCTTATGTTGAAAAGACAGCCAGCTCCGAAGAGACGAGCCTTGAATCTAAAGTGGAGCCTGAGCCTGTCTTCATTGATGAGGTACTGTGTCTGCATAGCCAGAGTGCAAAAACATAAGATAATAACATTGTGCTAAAACTGTAATGATTGCAGCTTGGCCTCAGCGTCAGGTCAATATCTGTATTTAAAGATAACGAGTTTTTGTTATGTCTTATGTGTTTGCTGCTACACTAAGAGGTCCGGTTACACTCCAGCGGTCACACTTTGTGGTTGCTCATCATAACTGTCCTCATTATCCTGAGCTATAAGAGCGCTGCGGTGCCACCTGTATAATGAAGCCTGCTCTCCGCACACACGAACGAGCCTAAATCCTCGTTCGATCCACCCACCCACTCACCCAAACCTCTCCCTCCACTTTGTGTCTGCAGGGGAAGATGGACAAGACGCTGGCACTGCTGCAGAATGCAGACCCTGCCGATGCAGCTCCTGACTCCCCGGAGCTGGTCCAACTGGAGGGTATAAACTTTACTGCTGGTGTAAATCTACTGGCATCTACTGCAGTCAGTCTGAGCAGCACTGTTCCACTCTAACTCTGTTTGTTTGTCCCCCCCCCACAACTTTAAATGTCTGATTTAACAGGTGCATGCGAGCAGATGAACCCAATGATTGATGAGAAGCTACAAGAGATTGACAGGTAAATGTGCTTTAGCCAAAGAAATCAGACAAACTGTTTATGATTATGAGAATTATAGCTACTGCTTACTTCGGCTAGGTCTGGCTCACTGTCGCATCATATTGTTTAACTCCTTCATCGTTGATAATACTAGACAACTATTGCCTGGATGTTAGCCAGGATTCACAATGAACCAGGTCTGTGCTCATTTGTGGTAATCTGCTGATTTTGGGGCAGTCAGAACAGACAGTTGGCACAAAACATTGGAAAGTGTACAAGGGGAACAGACTCTAATCTCTTCCCTCCCGATCTAATTTGAGTCAGAGCCGCTTTCAAACATTCATGATATTTACAAGTGCAATCTGGATGTAAACGAGTAGCGCACGTTCATCAACTGCATAAAAATGTGAGCGGATCCCGTTAATAGCAAATGAAAATTGAGAGGCAGAAAAAAGAAGTACATGAAATAGAGAAAGAAAATGGCAACCAGAGAAGGGAGCAATCCGTGGGTGCACTGGACAACAGAAAAGGAAAGAAATCTAATTAAATTGTGGCAGAAACGCCAGTGCCTGGATAGCATGAATTGCAGGAACTAGCTTAATTTTCACTACTGGCGTCTCAAAGCAAGAGCCCGTGTTTTCATGTGAGTTTGGTTTGCTCACAGTCAGTTTGGTTAAGTTGCAAGAAAAGTCTAGTGTGTCATCTCTTGTCTTTTTATCTTTATAAATCAGTTGGTTAGTTTAATATGGCCCGCCTTTTCATAATCGATCTGGATTTTTATGGTTGTGTGGTGTCTCTCCAGCATTAAGAATCAAAGTGCAGCATAAGATCCTGAGTTTAGGGTCGTCCTGGCTACTCTGAAGTTTAGGATCACCACTGATATTGGCTGGGATTGTCAAGAGTTTGGAAGACCATGCTGGAGAACCTCAGGTGGCAAAATGTGCAGGCCACTTGGACACTTCTACATCTCTTTGTCAAACAAGTGTTTGGTCTCTGTCTGTGTGGCAGGAAGCACTCGGAGCTGTCAGAGTTGAATGTGAAGGTCCTGGAGGCTCTGGAGCTTTATAACAAGCTGATGAACGAGGCTCCGTACTACGCAGCCTACTCCAAGATGCAGCCACAACACTACGCACCGTCCGGCTCTGTAGCCATGCAGGTTAGATAAATACACTTACACTGTAAAACCTCCACTGTAACAAGTGATTCAAGTCTTTAAGTCTTCTTAAAATGTGAAAAAATGCAACAATTTCAGTGATAATTAACCTGCTCAGTGGTTTTGCTTGTTGCAGGAACTTTCTTGCAACAGATGATATACTGAAATGAAGCAGATCACTCAGTCAAATTAAAGATTATGCCACATGGTTATAGAAAAATTGTCAACATACTGATTTGCATGGAAAGCAGTTGAAATCATCTCAACCACTTGACTTTATCAGTTTTTCGTTCTGTGAATATTTGATTTTCTAACTTAATATAACATCAGATCACCTAAGACAAACTCTTTCTGCCAGTACACTCCATTCGTCTTTTTCTCCAGCCTGTAAAGAGTGACGACTCAAATGTTCCAGGTTATTTTGAGACATAATTGAAGGATGCGTTGAAACAAAGGTTGGATCACAGTGCAGAACGTAGAGACTGGAGGTGTTCAGTATTGAGGGGGCGGTGTGTGTTTGACAAGTTGTGTGTTAATTACCAGCACGCCCACCCACCAACCTTGGGAACGCTGACGCTGGATACAAACTCACTCTCATCCATTGATCCATTGACCTTTCTATTGATTGCATGCTTTTTTTGCATGTGTCATTATGTTTTCATTTAGACAATGGGGGGACTAATAGAGGGTAAAACTATTCAGAGCAAGAGTTTGACACTTGCCCTATGAGGTATAGCGCGCTTACACTTGAAAGCATTTCCTTGATAGGTTGACATTCACTCAGGTTCACCTGATACCATGTTTCTTTTTTTTTTTGTTTCCAGAAGAGTCGTGCCTCGCTGGCTTTTGTTGGCAGAGCTGTTTTCTCTGTAATGATTGATGCTGCTGTCCCTCCCCAGAGATTTAGAAAAATGGCTGCTTTACTGGGCAGGCCTGCACCACTCTATTTTATTTGC
>OMKZ01013774.1:4735-20082 GCA_900302535.1 Neoniphon sammara
CTGCATTCAGGATCCGTCTGCTAACTAAAACATCCTGACACTGAAGAGAGGTTCAGATCTCAGACCAGTGAGGAGGCTGAGGGAGAACTAAGTTTCCATTCAGACCACTACGCCGTCTTATTACCCAGAATGCCACAGTGCTCTGGCTCTCATGCTGTTAGTTTACAGATGCAGGCTTTGCCTCAGCTTCACTGATTTCTGTTTGGAGCATCCACAGAGTCCTGCATGTCGTCTTCAGTCTTTCCTCCAGTGTGGAGGGAAATAGAAAAAATGGTAATAATAGAGAGATAATAATAACAATAGTAACAATAATTAGTGTAATAATAATAATTGTAGTGGTGGGTGCAGCGAGCAGGATCACAGAGGCAGCAGGAGGCCTGGAACCACAAACCCAGACTCCACCGCTCCGGAGGCAGAAAAACCTGCAGAGAGAGAGAGAGAGAGAGAGAGAGAGAGAGAGAGAGAGAGAGAAACACATGATGATATTTTCTCAGCAAAACTGGTTCTCTCTCGTTTCACTGAAGCTCTCCAGTGTCTCTTGTCCAGCAGCAGCTTGTTCAGATGAAACTCTGCCGTCTGCCTGCAGGTTCCTGGGCAGCGACGACAGAGACACTTTCTTCAAAACCACTCAGAGACACCAAGTGGTGAGTCTGAAGAAACATCTGAAGTTTCTCTCCAAAATGACATCAGCATGTAGAGAGTGAGACCTGCAGAGCTCTGACACGGTGACGGTATGTAACAACACATTGTGTAATAATGACACATTTTGTAATAACTCCCCGAAATGTAATACATTTCCCCCATGATGTAATAACACCTGTATTTTGTAATAAACCCCTTCAATACAAAATGTATTACATTTTTCCACATTTTGTCACATGATTATGTTATTATTACATGTTATTCATAAAAAAGCACAACCCCACATTATGTTATAAGGTATTGGGGACAATTTATTACATTCTGCATTCAAAAGGTTTATTATAAAATGTGGCCACGTTTTGACAAAATGCAGGTGTTACTACATAATAGGGGGACCATTTATGCATTTTGTGAAGTTATTACAAAATGTGTGGTTATTACTGTGTTGTTACAACATTAAACTGGACTGAATGTTTAAGTTCAGATAAAGACTTTTCAGATGAGGCAGTTTGAGAATGAGCTGTCAGTCTGAGTGCAGAAACACTTTCATCAACACTGTTTATTTCATCACTTTGTTTATTTCATCAAAACTTTATTTCATCACTCTTTGTTTCTTCATCACTCTTTGTTTCGTCACTCTTTGTTTGCTTCATCATCACTCTGACAGAAGCCTGGATGCGGAGGACCAGACTCCGTGTGCAGTGTTACACTGTCACTTCATGTGACCTCTGGCTGATTTCTGATATCTGATCAATAACAGTGATTGCAGGATCTGAATGAACTTGAGTTTGAGCTGCAGGCTGTCAGTTTTATGGTAGCAGTGATGCTGCGTCCTGTCCTTGTAGCTCTATGAGATCCTCGCCAGGACGCCATATGGATCGATGAAGAAAGGCGAGGTGGGAATAGACAGGCTGCTCAATGAAAAGGTCTTCTCTGCTGCCTACCCACTGCATGAGGTGAGTGTCTGTCTGCCTGCCTGTCTGTCTGCCTGCCTGTCTGTCTGTGTCTATCCAGCTCCTTTTCCATCAGTTCAAGAACAGAGAACTTCATGCAAATGAGGAGGCGGAGTCTTCTGCTGTGACTGACAACAGCAGAACAGTTAACATGGAGGACGGTCATGTTTATCACTGTTATGCTGCGATGCTGCATCTGTTTGTGGAGGAGAGACGTGGTGGAACATGAGACTGAGGAGAACAAAGATCGAATGGACTCAAGTGTGACGCAGAGCGCAGTTTGTTTTTCTCCCAGTTATTAGCCAAACAGACACTTTTCAGCATCTTCTAATAAGTTGTTTGCATTTGCTCGTTCCTGCTTTTAAAAAAACAAAGAAAGGTGTGACATGTTTGCGCTGCCTGCGTCATGTTTAACCAAAAACTCACCGAAACTGGTCTGTTCCTAAAATCCACGACATCAGAGAGTTTCAGCAGGAATAAAGCTGGGAGCGTTTTATTACACAAACTTCCTAACTTGCAAATCTTGCCTTACATATTTGTGTAACCATGGTAACTAGGGTGAGGACCTGGTTTAGGAAGACAGTCGAAACAGGTGAACCGCTCCTAAGTCAACGAGCCTCACTGACAAACACAGTTTGTGCTTAAATTGTTTGTACAAATGTTTTAAAAAGAAATCTGGGATTCATCAATTATTTTCATATTCATATTTTTATATTTTCATACCTGAATTTGTTCTCTGCAAACAAATGTAGACTTGCCTCAGACCAGTGACCAGGCCAACATGTTTTCATTGTAAACTCTGTTAGAATCACAATTAGTTAAAGAATGAGCGGCGTTAACCCTGTTTGACTCCAGCAGGTCACTGATGGATTTTTACAAATGTGATGCAAATTTTAAGACACAATTTTTAAAAATTAAATAAATTTTGAAACATTTTTACAAATTCTAAACAAATTGGTGGAATTTGGATTAATATACAACATTTACAAGTGTGAAAGTGCTAATAATAAACAATTCATTTAATAATTATAAAATTGGGCTGCTGTCAGTGCATCACAGCCTTCTGTGGACAGAGAAGGATCAACTGCAGATCGACACCAACTTTTTATTTTGTTGTGGATTTGCTACGTGGCGATACGACACAGATGAATCCATTTTTAGAAAACACTTTAATGGTGATATTTTTTCTCAGCAACATGTCACTGTGGAAGAAGAAAATTTTAATACATGAATGGGAATCCCTGCCTGCTACCAGGCCTGCAGGCCGGACAAGCAGCTGCGTCAGTGATGCTGACCAGCTGAATCTTCTACCACTGAAACTAGTGTTTGCATCTCACACTAGATGAGTTTTTCTACTTTCACAGCTCATCTCTGAGGGAATATAGAGACAATCAAATGTGTGCAGATTCATAGAGAGAAATCTCCCAGGCAGTGGGAAGAGACATGGAGGCGTGCAGATAGAAGTGGAAGTTTGTGTGAGACAGATGTGTGAACTTCATTAAACATTTGGACGCTCTTCTGGTGAACTGACACATTCTAGTATGAACAGAGCTGCGTCTGCAGTCCGCCAGCTTGTCCACAGCCGTTTTGATGTATGTTAGGGTTTTAAGTAGATACAGGCTCCGCCCCCAGGCTGTGATGCTGCTGTTAGCCCAGCAGTTTTGGACACAACGGTACCAAGTCACGTTTAGCACTGTGAGAGGACACAAATTAGCCTTGGTCACTAAGTAACAGACCAATGTTGGATTGAGTATTTAGGATTTCCGGACCTGAGATAAGACAAAGTTAATCCTAAAGTTAGTTAGGATTGCTTCTGTAATACGAAACTGGGAAAAATCCTAGACTTTTCCTGTACTAACTTAAGATTTAAGATAGGAAGTGTCAGCTGCTGGTTCCACAGCACCTCTGTGACTCAGACCTCCAGTCTTAAGGAGTTCATCAAAGTTCTTCACCTCCCAACAGTATTCCCAGCGGAGGTCCATGTTTCATCATCCCGTCTGAGAACAGCCGCTCCATGCTCTTGCCTTTTGGTTTTCTCTTCTTTTCTTTAGGTTTCTCTCCAAACTCGTCCCGTCCCAAACTGTTCCCAGCAAACCCTCCTTCCTCTTAAACCAGGTCTACCTGTCTGTCTTCAGGGTCCGTTCCAGCTGCCTGTCTCCCTGCCTTGCCCCCAGTCTCTGGCTCTCAGACAGATCCTGTATGGTTACTGGGCTCAGTGGTCCTGCTGGAGCCGCTACCAGCCTCTGGACCACATCAGAGAATACTTCGGAGAGAAGATCGCGCTGTACTTCGCCTGGCTGGGTATACTGATACTAATACTGCTAACAGTAACAGTAATACTACTAACACGACATGTACTACAACTACCAGTACTGTTACCTCACTGTGGGTCTCCATAGTAACAGTTTCTGACTGTAGGTTTCTATAGTAACAGTTTCTGACTGTAGGTTTCCATAGTAACAGTTTCTAACTGCTGTAGGTTTCTATACTGGCTGGTTGTTACCGGCCTCTGTGGTCGGGACTCTGGTTTTCCTGTTTGGATTCTGGCTCGTGGCCACGGATGTACCAGCGTAAGTACACACTGTGTGTGTGTGTGTGTGTGTGTGTGTGTGTGTGTGCGCGATGATGATGGTGATGATGATGATGATCATGTGATGATGGTGGTGGTGGTGATGATGATGATGCTGGTGATAATGATGATGATGGTGTGTCTTGGTGTGTGTAGCAAGGAGCTGTGTGACAGTGGAAACACCTTCATCATGTGTCCTCTCTGTAATTTCTGCACACACTGGAACCTGTCGAGCATCTGTGTCACCTACAAGGTACCTGTCTGTCTGACTGACCACCTGTCTGTCTGTTTGTCTGTCTGTTAAACCACCTGTCTGTCTGATTGACCACCTGTCTGTCTGTTTGTCTGTCTGTTAAACCACCTGTCTGTCTGATTGACCACCTGTCTGTCTGTTTGTCTGTCTGTTAAACCACCTGTCTGTCTGATTGACCACCTGTCTGTCTGTCTGCAGGCAGGCTTGCTGTTTGATAATGGCGGCACCGTGTTCTTCAGTGTGTTCATGTCTCTGTGGGCCGTCACCTTCCTGGAGTACTGGAAGAGGACGTGTTCGACGCTCACACACCACTGGGACTGCTCCGAGTTCCAGGAGATCGAGGTCCAACTTCCGCAACACAACTACGATTTTATTATGAAAATCTAACACTGTAAATTCTAGTCATCTGCCTGAGAGAGACTCCACTGAGCTCAACAGCAGGTTAAACTTCACTTCCAACATCAACAACGTTACAGAGAAACCAGTAGGACGAAGGTCAGGGGTCAAAGTTCATGACAGATGGAACAAATGTCCTGTGACCCGAGAACAATCATGAAGCAGAGAAATAACTAATAAGAAGTTCAAGTTTCTTTAGAGGCCAAACCCCAAAAAACCCAAAGGGAAAAGGGAAGAAATGTTGTGAAGGAGCCCAAAGAGAGGAGGCCCCTTCCTGGCCAGAAAGGCCACAAAGGGATGATTGGTATTTTCATAGTATTTTGTGTGTGTTGTATTAATTTCCTGGTTTTTATTATTGGCTTTGACAGTCTGCAGTAGTGAGGCAGCAGAGAGGTTTGGTTCATCCTAGTTTATCCCAGTTCTGCAGGCTTCTGCTGTGGATCATCATACCAGTATAATTAAAGCTAATGTAGCTCGCCCTCCTCTCTCTGGTCATGGAAGACTGTCCCATGGTGCAGCTGGAAGTGTTTCTCAGTCCAGAGCCTTCGGGTTCACTTGCAGCAGCTCATCTCACCTTCTGAAACCAGTGAGAAGAATTTCCAAATCAAATCAGCTGCCGTGGTCACTGGGTTATTCCCCCCGGCTTCACAGATATCCAACATGAACATTTCCAAAAGGCATGTTTCAGCAGATAAGGTCTGATGTTATTGTGAATGATAATTTCAAAACCTTTGTTGACCAGTTTTATTCACATTTTCAAAATCCTCTCCATAAAAAATCTCATTACTGAAACATTCCATAACAACAAGAACATTAGAAAAATATAGATGTATACTATTTTTAAAATGGATTATTAACACTGATGTACAGTGTTACATGAAACTGTGAAGGAAGTTATTTTAAAATTAAACACAAATATTGAATTAGGTCATTTCTCTCATTACCTCCACATACTTGATGATCTACAACTTATTTTTTGTGACATTTCATTGAAAGCTGACATTTTTCTAGGAGTGGTCTTGCGTGTCCGCCTCGCGCTGCCAGCTGCAGTCTGAGGTGGAAACAGGGAAATGGGGGAAACAGTCAGGGCTTATTGTCCAGCTCATATGGATTAAACATGAACACAGTGTTCATACAGGTGCCTTATTATGAAACCCAGTAAAGTCTGGGGCAAGATTTGCCCACAAACGCCGCATAATAAGGCATGACTGGTTTCATTGGTTGTGCAGAGTCCTGAGTCACTCCTGAAGTGACCTCTGACCTCTCGCTCTCCCATCAGGAGCGCCCTCGGCCAGAGTTCACCGCCATGGCACCAATGACCATGAAGAACCCAGTGACCGGCGCAGAGGAACCCTACTTCTCCAAAAAGAAAAGATTCAGCAGAATCCTCACTGGCTGCACGGTCATCATCATGCTGGTGAGAGCCTGACTCTCAGTACTCTGGTGAATCCTCACCATGGAGCTGTAACAAAACAAACCTCTTCTTCTGTTTTGTTAGTAATTCCAGAAATTCCCCACCAAATGGCATTTTAGCTCCACCCACTTCAACAGCAACTTGCAAGAGAAAAACGTGTTCTTTCCCAAAGTACAGTTCAAACTGTACTTTGGGTTGGTTTGTCCATCTGAGCCACTGTAAAAAATGGCGAAACAAAATGGCTGTCCCCATAAAACTGAGACCCGTGGCTTTTATGGATAAAACTCTATGAAAACACTACGATTCTTAATTTCTGTTTTTATACACTGATAAAAAGCAAGTTTAGGAATATTATATCCCATTTCTGTCTTTGATTTAATTAAAATAATAGAGCCTGTACCTTTAAGTTAATTTCCGGTTTGGTTCATGTCTTCCTGTTAGAATGTGGTCCACATCACCAGTCTGTGTTCAAGCCTAAACCAAACTGGGTCATATACCATTTTGTGGGTGTTTCTAATTGGCCAGTGGCAAAAGCCAGGATAAAAGAAAAGCTAAATGTTCAAAAACATCAGGTTTGTTTTCCATGCAGGAGCCCTGCTAAACCACGAGGACGTTAGCTAAACAAGCTAGCAGTGGCAGATTATCAGCCAGTTCATCAGACAGCTCATCGAGATGAGTGAAAACTGTTGGGACAGAAAGGAAAAAAGTTGCGTGCTATTCAACAAGAATTCAGCCTCATAGAGGACCTCACTGAGGCCAGCCTGGCAGAGCTGAGTAACTCTTAACCTTTAAGTACGAAGGGCCAGGCTGCAGCAAGGGAGGCGGCGTCCTCAGTATCACCGCACTATGGCGGCTGTGAAGGCTTCTGTTTTCAAACGGTCCACCAAGACCAGGTGTGTGTCACACATAGAGTGTGTCGCTGTTACATACAACTATACATTAAATCTATTTAAATGACATCCAGGAAACACCTACTGGTTTATTAACCTTGTGCTTCCATGTTTCAATGTTAGCTGATCTGATTCACCCTTAACTGAACTGATTCATCCTGCTGTGCCACCAGCAGGATTTCTCTGAGGCAGTGGTGGAAATGGTTTTACTGGGGGAACCATAGTGCTAGTCAATTGCATTTTATGCATTGTGCAATAATACAGCATATTTCTGATAAAATCAAGAGTTGAATGCGTTACTGTTTTTTTTCTTATTTATTTTACTCAGTACACTGAAAGCTACATTAAAAAAATCTCCTACTAAAGTTAGTTAAAATAAAATTTCTGAGATCTACTGATTATTTCCCCTTGATTTTATAAATGACAGATTTGATGACAGTGCTTATTCAGCTTTCAAAGACATGCTCCTCTCCACTGCACTGCTTTAAAACATTCATCAGCAATGCTTTGGTTTACTAAACGTCGCTGATGTCAATTCACCCATAACACATTTTCATAGCACTTTAAACCTCAGTTGTTTTTCATAAATAGAGCCTGGATAGTTTTAAACTATGTTGTGTGCTGTACTACAGTCTACAGGCTTCTTCATTTAAATGACAGACTACTACAGGCTACATGCATGAGCTGTTTAGGAACTCAATACTACAGTAGTTCATAAATGAACTAAGCATAAACTAACAATTTACACAACATCACATGGACCAGGGCTACTAAACAACTGCAATCTAATGTAACACACTAAGTGCCCAAGTAAAATGATTGATGGTAATTACCATAGAAAGTACACCTTGTACTAATTTAATGCTATGGTAACAGGCAGTTACTGTTGTTGTTATTATTATTAGTAGTAGAATGTAATGCACTACATACATTTCAGTTTCAGCTTGTCTTTACAGGTGACTCAACTTTGTAAAACTGAGCACCAGATCAAATAGAAGTTATCTACTATTGCTATTTAATATAGGCTACTATTCAAGAGATGAGACTTCACCTTTGAATTTTTTTTTTTTTTTAAGTAGGCCTACACAGGTAGGTATAGCCTAAATATGCAGCATGAGACAAAGGCAGCTAATGCGCAGTGCAATGTGCGCCTGTGGCTGTAACTTCAGCCAGCAGCTGGAATTGGTGGTAAATGTTGAGTTTTAAGCGTAGTAAAGTCTTGTTCTGTGAGTCACATACATGCCAAATATTCTAAAAGACACCAGTGATTTGTCAGAGGTCTTAAGTCTTGCTGTAATTATATGTATATTTACCGATAGGTAATGCAAAATTCAACAAGAATTTTGAATTGAGTTTGGTCTACTTAGCCTGAGAACGTCACAACAAGCTCCTTAAATTTAATAGTCATTCATGTTGGGTCACAGACACTGTCAGCAAGCTCGACTTTTCTACTGCAGGAAAAACAAATGATCAGAAACACAGACTCACCAGCTGCTGTCTAATTTCTCCGTGAACGGATCAGAGCTGACTGAGACCCGCTGCTAAAACTAAACCAAATATCTTTCAAACCACCACCATCAGTCGTTGATGTTTATGGACAGCTTCATACCTGTTAGCCGCTAACGTGTAGTCCAGTCTGATAGCAGTCTGATGCTAGCACACAGAAACGCAGGTTCCAGGGACTCTGGAGTATCACGCCTTCCCATTGGCTGTTCCTCTTGTTACTATTGTTTAATGGCTTCCCATTGGCTGTATGTGCTCAGACTAGATTTGCGGTGCGTTCAAGGGCGTTAAGTTTCATGAACACGCTTTACAAACAGTGAAAAACAGCTGTAAGCGATTTTACCCTGTAAAAAAACACTGAATAGATTTTCAAATTCTGAGGGGGAACCTCGTTCCCTCTTGACTTTTACTCGGGGAACGGCGTTCCCCTGCGTCCCCCCATTTCCACCACTGGTCTTGGGCATCATGCGTGTAGAAAAACCCAACAGAGGTGTATTTTACATTAAATATTTTAAGTTACATTTAATGCTGAATTCCACCAGAGCTGCTTCCCACCATTGTTGTCTGTTTTAAATGAACTTTCACTTCCTGTGTACACACAGGATTGTGGGATACACAGGAAGGGGAAGGATACATCTTCCCATCCTTTGAAGGTGGCGTTTCTCGGCTGTATATGAAGGATTCTTCCAAATGGAACGGCCTTTGATGATGCAGCAGCTGAGAAATGGCGCCCGCCTCGGGCTTTGAGAAGCAGCTGGTGTGTCAGAATCCTGCGTGTGACATCATTCTGAGTCTGACTCTGACAGCTTCCTGTCTGCAGGTTTCTGTGGTACTGATGTTCCTCATCGCCATCATCCTGTACCGCACCATCCTGGGCATCATCATCTACAAGACTGAGCAAGCCTTCCTAATGTTCTCTGTGAGTACAAAACGAAGCACCATGCAACTGAACTAAGGCATTTTAGTTCTGTTAATTACAACAAGATCCGGTGTCTGACCACAGCACAAGAAAACAAAGACTAGCTGACCACCTAGCAGCTAGGTGGTCAGTCTAGGTGGGGGGGGGCTTATATCAGGCTCCGCCTTGCATTATAGTGCCATCCAACATGTCCCCAAATCGATTTTGCACAGTTGTCATGTTGCAAAGCGAAAGTGAAAATGTAAGTGCAAGTTGTATTTTGTTACCCACAGTAATTAAGTGAAAAATTAAAAGATTAGCTTTTAGCCTTGTGTGCCAGTCAGTGAGCGCCTTTGGTCCTCTGCAGGCCACGCCCTCACAGGAGGTGGAGCCTGAACTGACACACAGCTTCTGGCTCCCTGTTGTTCTTCTCACTGTCAGCCATGTTGGCTCCATGGCCTTTGCTATGGCATATTGTCCATACTACCATGGCAACATTATGGACTAACTGTGTATATGGCTCTGGTCTGACTCTCTCTGCATGTGTGTGTGTGTGTGTGTGTGTGTGTGTGTGTGTGTGTGTGTGTGTCAGGCTGGACAGATTGCCAGTATCTCTGGCTCGGTGTTGAACCTGCTGGTCATCCTCATGCTGTCTCGGTTTTACACCTCGCTGGCTCGCGTCCTGACCCGCTGGGGTGAGTCACACCTTCGTCTTCATCCACTTCCTGTCCAGACAAACTTCAGTGAGGTCAGCAAAGTGAAGGCTGTTTTATGGCTGTAAGACGAGTCTGTCCACAGCGCCTTTCCACCTAAATGAGGTCAAGAAGATGTCCGACAGTGTCGTGTACCTGTCCAGACTCTTTGAGGTCGCCAACGCCGTTTGTCTTACATTTTCATTGGTTGAATGAACAAAGAGTTCTATTGTTGCCATGGAAATGGAAACACCTGAGTGACTTTTTTTTTGGTCAGAGAATCAAAATATTTGTCATGGAGCGACTTCAAAGACACACACACAAAAAAAGTTAAAAACTGTCAAAATGCAGCAGAACTTTTTCTCCCCCTCTGCCAAATCAAACATGTCGTAGCAGTTGGCAGCCATCTTCCCTAAGCATCCAGTTGGTTACCATGGAGACGACAGCTTGTGCCACAGACGTCTTCCGATGTTTCGTCTTATAACCATAAAACAGCCTGAAGCTTCATCATGTTCGTCTGCGGCAGTGAACAACACCCTGAGTCAGGTGAAAAACTGACTGAAGGTTTGCTGCTCCTCTCAGAAATGCACCGGACGCAGACCAAATATGAAGACATGTTCATCCTCAAAGTCTTCGTCTTCCAGTTTGTCAATTTCTACTCGTCTCCAGTCTATGTCGCCTTCTTCAAAGGCAGGTGAGCTTGTAACCAACCTGCTGCTTCACACACACATCAGAGAAATCAGATGGTTTAGATTTCATTGACAATGATGCCACAGTCAGTTCAAATATTGCATTTTGATTGGCTGAGAGTCCTTGGTGTGTACTCCAGCTGTGTACCTGCACCTCGACCACGTTTCTGCCTTGCTTACCTTCCACACCTGGAACTAACCGGCACAAACCACGTTCATCACAGTGACGTTAGCATTGGGCTAACTTGCAACTTTAATGTTAGCCTGCAGCTAAGCATAGCCTGATGAAATACTGTGAAAATCCCAAGCTAGCTAACAGTAGCTACCACAAGGCAAACAAAATGACTTCAAGCAGCAGCACTGCAATTCTCTGAATTCAACAATCACAGGGCAAGTTCAGGAGAAAAACAAAGCTAACGATAAAGAACAATAAAACATGGTTGCTGCTGTTAGCTAGCTCTGGCTTTTAGCAGTATGTTAGCATGTTGGCTGCTCCTAAGTTAGAAAGTAAGCTAAGGTTAGCCAGCAGGCTCAAAAGTACCGATAACTTGGTCAGTGATGATGTCACATAAAACAGAGGATTGTGATTGGGTGATATGTGTGTTAATTGAGGACAGTGTTGTCATGGTGATCTGAGGATCTCCATCTGATCTCCACCTACTTCTCTGCTCAGGTTCGTCGGCATCCCAGGAAACTACAACACTCTATTTGGAATCCGCAACGAAGACGTGAGTTTCCTCTCACACACTCATCCACGTTGTTTCTGTTGATGGAAGAAGTGGCATACCATACATCCATGTTCCTGTATGTGTGTGTGTGTGTGTGTGTGTGACAGTGCGGGTCAGGAGGCTGTCTGATTGAACTGGCCCAGGAGCTGCTGATCATCATGGTGGGAAAACAACTGATCAACAACATCCAGGAGTTTGTCTTGCCGTAACTACACAGCTCTTCTTCTACAATACATCACATCCTGTCAATTTAACACATTATGTATTTATATACAGTGCATTTACATATTTGCTTGTTGTGAGGATTTGTATGAAAAAGCCTTTTTGGTACAGTTGTTGTTAGACCTACTAACCACCCAAAACCAGCCACAGAGCTCCAGCAGGTGTGCAGTGTTGTTTTTGGGTGCTGAGTGGGACTCTGTTCCTCTGTCAGCTTCTATCTGTCAGCAGGAAATCTCAAACTGTGAGAACAGATCTGCACGTTTGACATTAAATCACACAATCGGAGATTCAGCAGACTTTGATATTCTTATGTACAACCTCCTCCCTGAACTGGTTTACGCGTTTTCATTCCCAGATGTCCTGTGCTCATCACCGATTGGCTATTTTCTCTTTTCATTAATGTATCAGAGCAAGAAGTACAGCCAGGCCATATGAAATAATGATTTGTTAAATGTGTGTGTGGATCTGAATCTCTCACACACACAGGGCCCTATTTTCATACAGGCGCAGTGCGCAAAGCGCAGCCAGTCTGTGGCGCAGTGGGATTTTGGTGAAGCTCAGCGAGGGTTTGTCCTCGCCTGGGCGCGTTTGGTATTTTGGTGACAGGCTGTGTGCCAAGGTGGGAGGAGCAGCGCAGAGTGGGTGTGTTCTCATCATTCCTGTGACGCAGTGGGATTTTGGTGCCACGAATGAACGTGATTTGCGCTCGCCTGCTCAGACCAGGGCCACGGTGCGGCACACCTGGGTGTGTGTTATTTTTTTCACTTAAGCTGGTGGAGGCTCGTCCAGCTACACATCTAAGAAATCACAAAATCCCAGTTTATGAATCTCTCATGATGGAAAAATATTTCACCACATTGTTTATGCACTTTGTTGCATGTGTGGCGGTGGTTAAATGATCATATTGACCAAACAGCTGTGCGTCATGGAGAACAGAGACTAATGAAATCATTCTGAAACACAGTCATCCCCTCTAAAGCTGGTTATTTGTGTTCAAGGGCAAATAAATTTGATTTGGAGAGTGTTGGAGACACGAGGGTGAAATTTGGAATTTTTCATTGCATTTCCTGCAATTCTACACAATCAATATATAAGCAAATATATTGTTTTTTTTTAATTTGGCGATAAGAGAAAATGCTCATTATGGCATTTTATTTATTTATAGAGGAAAGGGACAAGTAAGAGGGATAAATTGTTTACAGATTTACCTTATGCTTTCTCTCTCTCTCTCTTTCTCTCTCTCGCTTACTCACATGCTCAGTGCTCACCAAAATCACACCCAGCTGTTGCGCAGTGCGCATTCTGCTTCAAGGGAAGCATAAGAATATATCTGATTGGTTAAACACACCCAATTCATCTCAGTCCCTCCTCCTTCCCAGATGCTACTGCCACATCTTGTCACCAAAATATCAAATGCGCACCGTCACGCCCCCTGTGCACTCGGCATTTAACCACGCTTTGCGCCGTGCGCCAAGGTGCATGAAAACAGGACCCACAGTATTATTCACTTAAAAGTCGTTCATGAAAATGATGTTTGAAAAGTTATAATTTTATATAATTTTATATATTTTGTAGTAATAAATTGCTAATAGGTTGGTGAAAACCTGACTGGGAGCCGAATGTGTTGGCAGGAAGCTGAAGTCCTGGTGGCAGAAGAGGAAGCTGAGGCCACGGCAGGAGGAGGGTGGGGAGAGAGGGGTGGAGGCGGAGGCGGAGGTGGAGACGGAGGCGGAGGTTTCTCCTTGGGAGGCGGACTACCAGCTGCTGGTCTGTGAAGGACTCTTCAGCGAGTACCTGGAGATGGGTAAGTGTCTGCTGGTTTTCCTCCCAGAGCTCCCAGTGGAAAATGAATGAAATCGATCACCTCTGATCACATCAGAGGTGATCGGCTCTCTGTTCTGTCAGTTCTGCAGTTTGGGTTCATCACCATCTTCGTGGCGGCGTGTCCCCTCGCGCCACTCTTCGCTCTCATCAATAACTGGATCGAAATTCGCCTGGATGCTCATAAGTTTGTGACTGAGTATCGCCGGCCGGTGGTGGAACGCGCTCAGGACATCGGCATCTGGTTCCCCATCCTGCAGGTCATCACACACGTCGCCGTCCTCAGCAATGTGAGGCCTGTGTGTGTGTGTGTGTGTGTGTGTGTGTGTGTGTGTGTGTGTGTGTTAGAAAAATGTTGCTACTTCTTTTTTTTGGCGATATTCAGTCTGTTGTAATAAAGACAGAGGCCTTTGTAACACAGTAAGTACATAGAAACAGCGTTAATAAAAATAACAAGTTTATTTATTGACTTATTAACCTCTGCAGTTTTGATTTGCTCTAATAGTCTAATTTAATCTGATAATCTAATCTGCTAACTGTCCCACTTGGTCTTCTCCTTTTCCCTTTGGGTTTTTTGGGGAGTTTTTTCTTGGTGCTGTGAGGGTTTAAGTCAGGGGGCGTCGTCCTTTTTGGTTTGCTGTGAACTTGTAGACACACAGACTGGAAACAAGGAAGTATAAAGAAGGAAGTGACATCACATCACAGCGACAGCCACTGGTACCAGACTTTGGTGCCGGTAACATTAAAGTCAGTGGGACAAGCAGGAAAATCCAGCCCATTTTCATTCCCAAGGTCTGTCTGTCTGTCTGTCTGTCTGTCTGTCTGTCTATCTATCTATCTATCTATCAGCCTCCAGTTGATTTCAAAGGGAATCTCAAGGGAGACTCACTGAAATTCCACACAGATTCAAAAGAAAAACAAAGTAAAAAAAAATATATTATTATTCAAGCATACAAGATTTGATGCCCAATTTAGGAGTAATCAATAAAGGAGTAAGATCAATAATGTGTTTGCAACAAAGGTAGTTGGTAATGCAAAATTAGCTGCATAAGAATGGTTTAACATGAGAGTCGATCCATCCATCCATCCATTATCTTCCGCTCATCCGGGGCCGGGTCGCAGGGGCAGCAGCCTGAGCAGGGACACCCAAACTTCCCTCTCCCTGGACACTTCCTCCAGCTCTTCCGGGGGGACCCCAAGGCGTTCCCAGGCCAGCCGAGCGACATAGTCGCTCCAGCGTGTCCTGGGTCTTCCTCGGGGCCTCCTCCCGGTGGGACATGCCTGGAACACCTCCCTAGGGAGGCGTCCAGGGGGCATCCGATACAGATGCCTGAGCCACCTCAGCTGACTCCTCTCGATGTGGAGGAGCAGCGGCTCTACTCTGAGCTCCTCCCGGGTGACAGAGCTCCTCACCCTATCTCTAAGGGAGCGCCCTGCCACCCTGCGGAGGAAACTCATTTCAGCCTCTTGTATCCGGGACCTCGTTCTCTCGGTCATGACCCAGAGTTCATGACCATAGGTGAGGGTAGAAATGTAGATTGACCGGTAAATCAAGAGCTTCGCCTTTCAGCTCAGCTCCTTCTTCACCACGACAGACCGATACAACGACCGCATTACTGAGGCTGCTGCACCGATCCGCCTGTCTATCTCATGGTCCATCCTTCCCTCACTCGTGAA
>OMKZ01013778.1:0-13385 GCA_900302535.1 Neoniphon sammara
GTGGACAGAGAGCAGGCTATGCAAAAACAGGAGGTGAATGATGGGAAGAGTAGAAGCGGGGGGACAAAACCGCTCAGCTATGGAGCGCTGCCACTTTATGAAAGAGACGATTCATCGGGGCAGATCGCTTACTGTCAGCCCCTCACCTCACAACACTCAAGCTTCCTAAGTTAAGAAACAGCCGACCAGCTGTCCAGCAAACACATTAAAGCAATGCATTGCAGTTTACTTCACTGATCCGGTGAAAAAAATCAGCTCTGAGGGGAAAATCAGTTTTGAGAGGAAGCTTAAGTCTTTACCTTCGTTCCCCTCCCCGTTTTCGTCCCTCTCGTCCCATTCTTTCTGTCCCATTGTGCCTCCTGCCGTGTGTCTGAATTGCTGCTGTGTGGATGAATACCGCTCTGCTTTATCTAACCATCTTGTCTCAATTGCAGAATTTGGACGGGGCTTGCATCCAATCAGTTAACCTGGTCATTGACGAAGATCCCAGAACGGAGATTACCCTGAGTCATGTCGGAGAAGTCTTCATGGCCGGACAGTACCGCATCTCGCTGCCTTACTCTGACGGTAACCTCACATCCGTTATCACTCTCCCACACTGTTCGCCTCCACCTGCGCCGGCTCTCAGGCTCTGAAGGGCCTGGCACAGACGGATTAAATGACAGTTGCACTATTGAACCAACATTTTCACAATATGACTGGCTTTACTGGGTTAGTGTTTGCATTGTGTGGCACAAAACGCATTCCCTCTGAGTATAGCCCCCTCAGCTTGTTGTTTTCATTGCTGCAGTGTTCTCATGCTCAGGTAAACAACTTTTTGTGGGTTTTGTGTGAAACTGTGTCAAACGCTGAGATATCTTGTTACCTTAAAGGAAAACTCCTCTAAAACACTGCAACTGTGCTATAAACAGTTATCAGTGATGTGCTTTATGTCCCTGCTTCCATTCAGTAGTTTGGTGTCCAATCACAGACGAGGTGTCGTCGCGTCCAGATGTTTCCTGACATCAGAACCTGTCTGATGGATCTAAACCATCAGAACCTGTCTGATGGATCTAAACCATCAGCGGTAAACGTCAGGTTTTGGTGTCAGTCCCTCACAGTCACAGAGCGAGGGCTTCTTTCTAGAGCCGCCATTTTGCACCGACGTTCAACAATCATACAGGGAGAAATCCATCGTAGAAGAGGACAGAGAGACATTTCTCCACACAGGAGCAGCACACAGACCAGAATGCAATGCTGCAGCCTCATAGACCAGAATGCAATGCAGTATGAAGACATGTTGGTTTTGTGGAAAGGGTGACTTTCGCTTTTCCTTGACTAGAAAACTTCTCGTTTTCTTGCTGTAACTATTCTGTTGCTGTAGATATTGCTCTTCCATTGCTCTCAGACCGTCTTTGGGGACAAAAGGCATTCTGGGAAATGTAGGAGCTCACTGCCTGGAGTAGAAGAAGATGAGGCAGTGTGTGATAAAAGTAGCTTCACTAAATAAATAAATTATTTGGAAAGATGTTTACTTCAAACCGTTTCCATAATCAATTCACTTCTTTCTGAAACAAACTGATAATAGTAATAGTAAACTTGCTCACAAACTTACTGTTAGAGTACTGTGAGACTTATTATCAGACTACAGCAGAATGACAAATCCTGTTGGTAAAAAGCCAAAGCCTGCAGAGGCTCAGCTGTGTGGTGTCTCCTCTGTCCTTCATCTCACATGACTGATGCTGTTTGCTTTCTGTTTTAAAACGCACTTTTATCTCTGTAATCTGCTTCTGTTTTCACCTGTCGGTCAGTCTGTCGTGTCAGCAGGATTTCTCTAACACTCACAGTGGATTAATGTGATCTGGATCTGGATCAGCTGTAACAAAACCACTGGACACAGAGACTTTCTTCCAAGTCTGAAACAGATGTTTGCAGGAACAAGAAATCAATTTAAGTTAAAATGAAAGTGATAGAAAGTGTCTTGGGGTTTCTGTGTGATCAAATGAAACGGGGCTGCACCCTGAACGCTGTCCCACCGTCTCCCGCAGACGTGGTCCACATCCAGGAGCTGTCGTCCATGTTCCTCCAGGTGAGGACGTCGCTCGGCCTGCGGCTGCAGTTCGGCTGGAGGGAGTTTCGCCTCTACCTGCAGGTGGATGAGCTGTGGAGGGACGACACGGTGGGGCTGTGTGGGACCTTCAACGGCAACATCCAGGACGACTTCCTGTAAGTGTGTCTGTGTGACCCCTGAGAGAGAGAGAGAGAGAGAGAGAAGGGGAGAGAGATAGAGGGAGAGGGAGGGGGGGTTTCAGAGTGAGAGGTGGTGGTTAAGTCCCTCTGTCTCTCCTTCTCTCTCTCTCTCTCTCTCTCTCTCTCTCTCTCTGTAATGAACACTGAGTGGGCGGCCCGGCATCAAAAGCCTCCCGCTCTAATCAGCTCTTTTAGACGGGACAGATGAGCGCCCAGCTGGTCACGCCACTTCCACAAGGAATTTACTGTTCGTGGAATAGGGCATCTACTGTACCGCATCTTAATGGCAGCCGTGAAGGGCGGATGCCGTCTAACAGCTGTAAGTGGATATACATCAAAGCCGGCGACTAAACCCACTCAGCATTTTTACAGTGATGAGCCGAGTAAAAGTCGTAGAAGAAAAATCTAAATGGTCTGCAGGTTCAAATGAGGCTGCGCAGAAGAAAAAGCGATGCATGATCTCATACATATGGACTTTCCTGCTGCATGTTTTTATGTTTACAGCTGATCGTGTTTTGTTTGGCTATCTAATACTTTCTTCACTGCGTGATCTAAAAGATCCCGGGCTGTATGGGAGCTGAAACAGGCAAACAGCTCTCAGCAGAAATGAGAACTGGAAATCACTTGAAACTTTACTTAAAAAACTTTCAACTTAAAATGTGCTAACCTGCACATTTCTCTATTCTGTACCGCTCAGCTCTCATCTGCTGCTTCTGCTCTGCACGTCCCAGAGATCACCTGTCAATCAAACAGTGTGGGTGGGGCTTGAAGTTTCACTTTCTCTTTTCTTTGTCTGTTCAGTCATGGTGCTCATGCTAACATCTTCCATCCACCATCCACCTGCCACCCACCCAAATGAATTATTTTTCTCTGATTCAGAGACCCGCACCTGCAAGAAACTGCATTTCACTCCACCTGTGGGCCGTGCTGCTTTTTAAATTATTTCGATCAGAAACATTTAAGCAGCAAAACTAAAACCTGTAGTTATAAACTTGACAGGACAGAGGAAACTCTCCAGGGGAAATTAAACTTTTAGCTTCTGAAATAATTTTAGGAGGACGGCTGCTTTACTGTGTGTGTGTGTGTGTGTGAGAGAGAGAGAGACCGTTTTTGGATGTGTAGAAATAATAATTTAATTTACACCGCTGAGGCATCGTGTGTAAATGTGCACACTGTTTCTCTTAATGTGGATCTGGTTTCTGCGGCAGGGGGGTCGCTGCAGGACAGTATTTTATAAGCTCAAGCAGTCAACAGCACACCTGTCGACGCTCCCGTTTTCCCGGCTTCTCCCGTATTTCAAGGCCATCTCCCAGTTATCCAAGTTGCCAGATCACCTGTAAAACACACTCTACACACACAGTCCGCACACTTACATATCTGTCACTGCAACCCACAACCCACAACCCGATTCAAGCTGTGGATTGTTGTCCAAATGTAAATAATGTAAAGAAATATACAGAAAAAGAAGAGCAGCTGGGGAAAACATGATTGAATTGTTAGAAGTGACATGTATGGTCAGTGGTAAATAGTCAGAACCCCCAAATGAATGATTTCTCAGTGGGATATAATGTCACCGTGACATGTTAACATAATACGCTGAGGTGGGCTGGTTTTAAATAAATGAATGTTTATTTAAGTAAAAGTCCTTTTTTGATAAAATGAAAATGGCAACATCTATTTCTACAAGAGCCTGAACACAGGCTGATATCTTTAATCCCTTCAAATTAAAAATCTGAATGTCACTGTAAACAAGTCCCGAATGTCCCAAAAAATGAAGCTTAAATGTCACATTTTAGAGAATGTAACCAATATTAATATTTTCCTAATTAATGATGTGTCATTTCACGTAACCCATCCGTTATTAATCAGAATGTTTATTTTTATGACCCAGCCCGCCCAATCTGAGGATTATCCGTGTATCTGCGGATATGTCTGCAATCCGCGCATCACTACTAACCACACAGCTCTTCTTCTTCTGTTTATTCCAAACAAAGAGGAAAACGCAACACTTCCTGTGCAGCAGGAAAGAGCGAGCAGACACGGAGTGATTAGATCAGATGGAGAGGATTCAGAGCCTGGATACAGACACACAGAGGAGACTTTTCTGTAGATTAAAATGTTGACATGACAATTACATTTAAAACAAAAGTCTGGACGGTCCTCAGGGGTTTTGCACACGCCTGCTCCTCTGCAGACTGAAGCTGTCTGACGGATCTCAGGAAGGTTACCTCCACTCATGTGTTTGTCGAACATGTTTGACATGTTGGTGTGCACGGGGCCAGATGTGTGTGTGTCTGTCAGGTACACACACGTGCTCAGGTGTTACACAGCTGGTCAGAATAAATAAATAAAAGAATCAGCAGGGACTCAGACTGGATCTGATCTGAACTTTTCTGGATTTTCAGCAGGTTCTTCTCTCTTGCATTACTCACGACTGTGAATTAATTTTTCTTTTTGAGCAGCTCTTTAATGTGATTTGATTTGACTGACAGATCTGACCTGAGCTGAAAGCAGACAGGCAGCGCTGCTGCTCTCACTGCCTCATGAACTCCAATCTGCTGAATGTCAAACGCCTCAGTGTGTGTGCATGTTTAGTGATTCAGTTGCTGAATGTGATCCGACTTGGTTTCAGTTTCACAAACTTAATGAATAATTTCTCTGAGGGAGTGACATCACCGAGCGAGAGAAACCCTCCGACTGCACCCTGCGACGGCGTTTCTCAACACCAGCTGCTGTGCAGAATCAGTGTGGCTAACTTTAACTTCATTCATGTAGAATTTATTTGTATATAGTACAGTAATAAAACAATAAGAGTGAAAGTCGTCAAGACAAAGATGGCAGGAATCCAAATCAGAGAGCAGAGTAAAACAGGCAAACAGGTGAGAAGAAGTTATGTTAAACCTAAAAATGTGTTTTGACTCAGGCTGTCAAACAATTCAAATAATTAATCATGATTAATTGCATTTTTTTAAGTTAATCATGATTAATGAGCTATATTTGCTCAAATTTGACTCTAAAGAAAGATTTTTCAATGGAAAACCCTGATGTCTGTGGAAGGTCAGTGTACGGAAACACTGCCTTAATAAATCCTGTTTGCTGTTCAGACGGTGTGCAGGAGTTGAACCTTGTATTCATCTCAGTCTCCAGGGTTCATGCTGTGACGCTCTGCGACCCGGAGACACCTCTGCCTCCTCGCCGACATCCAGTCGTCTGCAGTGAGCAGCAGCCGCTGCACGCTGCAAACCCTCTGGCTCTCATACAGCTGTGTGTTCTTGTTACTACGGTGGCTGTGGAGGGTCATAACTCATATGTAAACAGCCTCAGTCCTCAGTGTGAACCGGCCTGCAGGCTGCAGCTCTGCTGCTGCTGTGGTCAGTCTGCTGCAGGTCGACTCCTCAGGTCTGTCAGCTCTGTGAAGAGCACAAGGCTCCCCCTGTGGCTCTGACATCACTGATGACATCACTGGGACTGTCAGCATCAGCAGTGTTACAGCTCTGCTGGTCCATGATGCCTGAGACTCGGTGGACTTTGCTGATAAACAAATTCACTCTGCAGTTGATCTAAATAACTTTTGTTTTATCAGAGAGCGTCCAGGAGGGATTGGACCGGACTTAAAAGACCGTTTACATCAGCTGCCGTGACTCAGTCATGTTACTGAAGATGAACCAGCAGCTGGGCTTCAATTAGCTGAGAACTATGGATGATCGAAGGGTCAAACTAGGAGAATGCGTTAATGGCGCTAAAAAAAAAAAAAAAAACTCTATCCCGTTAATGTGTCTTTAATGCATTAACTTTGACATCCCTATTTTTAACAAATGATGTAATGGTTTTGTCAGCCTGAATTCAGAGCCTGCGGAACAGACCGCAGAGACACTGATCATGCCCTGAGGTTCAGTCAGTTTTGAAGTTGTTTTGATCCGTAGTCCGTCCCCTGGTGTCACTGTTTGATTCTGCCTGCTGACTGCTCTCTGTGCTGCAGATCTCCAGCAGGGATGATAGAAAGCACTCCTCAGCTGTTTGGAAACGCCTGGAGAGTCCCGTCAGCCTGCTCGCCCAGCCTCAGCCTGCCGCAGCTCGACCCCTGTGACACGCACCAGCAGGCCGGTGAGCGCTCACTTCCTGCAGGCTTCACTTCCTGTAGGCTTCACTTCCTGTATACTTCACTTCCTGCAGGCTTCACTTCCTGTAGGCTTCACTTCCTGCAGGCTTCAATTCCTGTAGGCCTCACTTCCTGTACACTTTACTTCCTGTATACTTCACTTCCTGCAGGCTTCACTTCCTGTAGGCCTCACTTCCTGTACACTTCACTTCCTGCAGGCTTTCTCTTCTTGCATGTTTTAGTTCCTGTAGGTTTACAAGTTGGGCGGTTTTCATGTGAGCATTTCTGATACGTTATAAAACAGACAAGATCCCAACATCCACCAATGAGAATAAAGAAGTTCACAGTCTTCTTCATGGATATTTGACTCACTGATACGACAGCAGGGGTTTTTGAAGGCCAATACTGAAACCAATACCAGTATTATTGTACTAAAGCCGTCGAGAACTGATATTTTGTGCTGATGCTCAGTTTGTCTTTAAATTTGACATCCCTGTATTCAGTGTGTCCCAGGAGTTTTCTGAAAAGCCTCTGAAACATTCAGATCATCTCAGGACATTCACATCCTGAACCAGACCAGAGCTTTAGAGTCAGCAGGTGATGAAGCAGAGTGACACCAGTGTTTTAATATAATACCAGTGTGAGCAGTGTCTTTAAAGAGATACTGACACCAGTTACGTGACTGTGTGGATGAAAGGCATAAGTAATGCAGCTCTGCCCATCCAGACGTCACACTGACAGACTGAACCTCACACTGCAGCTCCATCCTCTCCTCCATGCTTACTCCTGTCTCTTTCTCTCCTCAGCATCCTACGCCTCTGAGATGTGCGACATTCTGAACCAGGATCTGTTCTCGGCGTGTCATGAGTACCTGAGTCCGGCGCCCTTCCACCAGCAGTGTCGCTCAGACACCTGTAAATGCGGGACGCCCTGCCTCTGCTCCGCCCTGGCTCACTATGCCCGTCGCTGCCGCAAATACTCCGTCATCATCGAGTTTCGACCGCACGTAACCGACTGTGGTAAGCGTCCATCATATTCATCTTCAATCATATTCATGACTCATTCCCAAAAGTCACCTGCTGTCCCACTGGATTTCTTACACTGAGACTCTTTTATTTTGAACTTTTTTAGTTTTTATCTGATAGTAGCACTTCACTTTGCTCTGTTCAGAGTCATCACTTTGAACAGAGCAATTCCCAGTTTAACATTATTTATTTGTGGAGAAAATATTTTATATTTAATCATTTTCTCCAAATAATTTTTTAATCATTTTTCATGTACTTTATTTTGGCAAGCTAGCTAGCCAAGTTGCTACAGCCATTTGGATTTGATGGGGTTTAGCCTATAGAGCTAAAGTTAGCAGCTAAAGCATTAGCCTCCCCCTGCTAAGCTAACATGACTCACCAGGAACATCAACATGCAGCAAGCCTGAGTCTGACTGGTTCTCATGCCGCAGTCTTCTTCATCTGTGTAACACTGAACTTCTCAACTTTTCTCATTGCATCATGGGTCTGACTCACATTGCCATTTCCCATCAGGCCGTGCACACACACAGTTTCTCACTTTTCCTAGAAAATGAATGCAGGCAAACTCTTTGCCTTGTGAACCGAGATTCATTCAGTTTTCACTGATAATTCATGTGTCAGCTAAACAGACATTTTGCTTCATGTTTTTAAAGGTCTGTAAGTTTTGGAAAAACATTTCATCAGTGACTCGGCGCTCCAGAACAACGCAGCTGAGAAGCAGCTGAATCAGTTTTGATCCACAGACACAGAGCTGTGCGCGCAGGCTGCAGGAACACAAACACACTGCAGATGAAATGTGACTCTGGTGCTGCAGCAGAGCAGTGAATCCATCTGGCCAGGCTGATGTACTAATGCTGCAGTGATCTGAATCTGATGTGTGAGGATGAGGTGTTGAAGTGTGTGTTGTCGCTTCCTGCAGCGGTCCGGTGTCCGGACACCATGCAGTACGGGAGCTGCGTGTCGTCCTGCCAGCGCCGCTGCTCCGCCCTCTCTGTCCCGCAGCATTGTGGGGGGGAGTGTGAGGAGGGCTGCGTCTGCCCGCTGGGCTCCTTCTACAACCACCGAACACACACCTGTGTGGCCAGGTGAGACACGCAGGATAACCAATAAGGAGGATATCTGCTCTTGCACTTTTTGTTGTTGTTTTGTCATATTCACTCAAACATCTTTAATTCACAGACTGAAGGAGAGCTGTTCTGTTTCATCAGTACAAAGTCTAAAGCCTCAGCGGCGTCAGCTCCGCCCGCTGTAACGCTGTAAACGACGTTAAGCGTCTAACTGGCCAGCTCGGCGCTGCTGGCCAGAGCCGCTCCAGCGAACAAGTCCTCTCAAAGTGATATTTGTATCTGCTGTGAAGTTTAGGTCAGCCTTTAAGTGGAAAGGCTCGTCTCCGTCCCGCGGACCTCAGTGACTGTGCTCTCTCTTGCAGCTTAATTCCTCTTAAATGTCCCCAGGTTTTTACATCCCAGTGCCGCGCGGTGCCTTACTTACCATGTGCTAGAGTTACATCAAGGAATTCACCGTGAAACCCCCCTTTCATTCCCAGTCGAGCCCGGGACGACACAGATATCTGATAACCAGTGAGAAAGAATTTGTAGTACAGAGGCCGATGTGTGGCGCTGGCCTATATGTTACACAGGCTCTCAGCACAACCCGCCTCACTGCAGAGCTCATCTGAACTGGAGACATACGTCCATTCCAGCTTCTTTTCTAACTGCGTGTGCAACAAAACGATTTCCCTGCAGGGATCAATAAAGTTTTCTGAATCTGAGAAAGAAAGAAACAGGGAAACTTGTTTGTGTGTTTATGAGGATGTGTGTTTGAAAGAGAAACACAAGAAAATCAATGATCAAAGTATCTGAGTTGGTCCGACAGTAAACCCACTGCTTGTTTGTGTGTGTGTGTGTGTGTGTGTGTGTGTGTGTGTGTTTCAGGAGCGAGTGCCCCTGCAGTTTCCTTGGTGCAGATTATGAGCCGGGTGATGTGATCATGACGTCAGCAGGAGTTCAGTAAGATCTTCTTCTGGTCTCCAACAGAAAACTCGATTTTAACCCTCAACATCCCAAAGAAACCTCCATCAGATCCAGTAGACTCAGTAGATCCAGTAGATCCCTGCACTGAGTGTGTATGTGCTGCAGCCTGCTGCATCTGTGCTGACGTGCAGTGGTGTTGTGTGTTGACGTGCCTCTCTGTCCCTGCAGGCTCTGTCAGAACGGCAGACTGCAGCCGCAGACCGTCCACAGCGGTGAGCCTCACACCATCATCAGATTCACTTCACTCTGTTTTATTCATCTGATATTCCCTGGGCTGATGATGCGTTCTGTCATATCAGTGTTGTGTGTGCACATACTGCAGTATTTTAGAATAAAGTTTAATGCTGTTTTGATTTGTGCAGAACAGACATATTTAATCAACATGTCACAGATTGTCATTTTAAAACCATAGCAGGACATTTACTGAGGTGAAGCAGCTGATGGAGGCATCTGTGTGTGTCCTCATTAACATTTGTTAAGTCTTTAATTGGACATGACACAGCTGTTTTAAAGTGACTCAGCTGTTTTAATTAAAGTGAATTTTAATTTTATTTCATTTTAATTCAATTTAATTTATTATTTTTAAATGTAAATTAATTGAAGTGACTCAGCAGTTTGGGTTTGGTCTGAGCTCTTCTTCTCTCCTGCAGACAAGTTGTGTCCACCGGGTCAGCTCTACCTGAACTGCTCTGAGGGGGAGGACGGCGTCCAGCTGGGAGGGGGCGTGGCCTGCGAACAAACCTGTGAATCTCACCTGCTCAACCTCACCTGCTCCACACACGAGCCCTGCGTGGCCGGATGTGCCTGTCCTGCTGGGTGAGTGATGACAGAAACGCTTTACGTTTAGCTGGAACAAACTGTTTTATCTTTCTTTGATCTTCATAATGTTCTAATAAAGTCAGTGGTGATGTCACGTCCCGATGTTTGGTGAAGGTCTCCCTGTTTTTTTTTTTTTTTTTTTTGTTTGGTTTGTTTTTCTTCTGTCTGTGTGATGTTTGGTGTGTGAGCCGTTGCTGCGTGACTCAGGTCTGGTGGCCTGGTGGCGGCGCTGTGGTGGGTCAATCAGGTTTATATTCAAAATGTCCAAATCCATCATTCAAACCAGTTTCACCAGAACAGGAGCAGAGGATTGAATGTGCAGCAGGTGCTGCTGGGAAACAGCGTGACTCCTTAGTAAAACCTCTGCATTCAGGCAACAGTGTGAAGCTCAGAGAGACCTGCCGCTCAGACTGTGACATCAGAACATTAAAACATGAAAACATTTGAACATCAGAAGGGTTTCCCGGCTCTGAACCTGCAGCATCTTCACTTTGTGTCTGGCCCTCATGAGGGGTCAGTGAAGGCAGCGCCTGGCTCGCAGGTCACAGGTGTGTTTGTGACGTGTTGTGTTGAGTTTGCTCCACGGGGTGTTTCAGCCAGACGAGGTCACAGACATCACAGAGCAGATTACAGTCATCTGATGCCTGTAATCTCCTCTGGCTGCAGACTGGATGGAGGTTAAGTGGTTTTCTTCTCATTCTGATTAAAATATCAGAAACAGAGATTAGCCAAAACATATGCCAGCTTATGACGCTTTCACAAGACTTCCCTCAGGTCAGATTACTGTCTGACGGCTCACAGGCAGCCCTCTCCACTTCTCAGGTGTGACATCACTGAGATGCTGGTTTGGCATGATAATAAATGACAATAATAACCTTTAGATGTCATTTATTTCAAAGTTTACAAAGTGCTTTACAGCACAATATTGAAATATATTTAGAAATGGAAAATTTCAAAAATAAAAACAAGATTTAAAGGTGGATAAATTAAATATATTACTCAAAGAGTGGCTAAATATAATACTGTGTATATCAGAACAATAGTTTCTTTCACATCACATGAATCACTTGTTACCCAGAGTCCTTCAGACCCTCTGGTGAGCCTCTCCAGCAGATATATGAGATGTTTGTCCTCAGGTGAAAGGTCAGCCTCTGACTCACTGCCTCCTGTCCTCCACTTTGAGCAACATGACCTTTACAATGACGGGAAACCTACGTGCTCGAGCATCATGGGAAATAAATCTGGCCCCCGAAAAAGGCTGTCATGAGTGTTTAATAACTCCCTGGAACTTGATAGTTTGGCAGCTAATTTTGTGGTAAATATGGACACAAAGAGGCCTTATCCAGCCGGACGCCGCTGACGATGGCTGGATTGATAAGCGCCATGACGCTGTCGGGTTTAAATCTGCTGTGTGACATCATGGCTGCAGTCACATCACCTCACGTTTATTTACCAAGTGTTTGGAGAAGCTTGTTCATCCCGGAGGCTCTGCAGAAACACACAGAACATACAAGTGAAGGCTAGCTTAGCGTTAGCAACGTGCTTACCAGTTGGGCAAATAATCCATAATCCATCCACTACAATCCAGTCACCAGGAAAAACTCACAGCTACAATTAATCATAACTTCCACTCAGCAGGAGCTGCTACGCCGACAGCACACCCTCACGCTGGAACAGTCCAAACAAACATTTATGACCTAAATTAAAATTTAAAAGAGGGCTGTGCGCTCAGAGGACAAGAAAAATCACAAACAAGAACAAGTGAGCAGCCAGGGTCCTCAAATGACTCAACTGTTAACGGATTCAGTCCGACCAAACTAGAGCAGAAAGTTTGCTCAAAAGCACTCGTGTTAGCCTGAAGAGGACAATAAGTCAAAAGGTGCTGCACACTTGAGTGACTTTAAGCAGATTTTTGCTCTAACTTTGTTGGGACTGTACCCGTTAACAGTTTTGTCATTTACAAAACCGAAACCAAACCATCTGCTGAAAAATGACAGGACTCACCTTGAAAGTTGGAGTGATTATTGCTATTATTTATTTATTTATTTATTTATTCTAACCAGGAAACCAAATGTTTCAACAACAAATTTGCAGAGAAAGGTGAACTTGCAGATAAAGTCTTGTGTGCCGCTGCAGTGAAAAGCAGCAGATGATAAGCTGGTGGAAATGCTGCAGGCAGATCAGCAGCAGAGACACAGAAAAAAAAAACCCTGATGAAATCAAGAAACATCAGGAGCATCTTGAATTTCAAGATTTTTGTTCGAGGTAAATTTAAATTAAGTAGATATTTTTCGGATTTAACGGTGAGCAGTGGCCTGGATCCTTCTGTAAAACAGGCAGCAGATGTGAAGCAGCGACTCCCTCTGTCATGTTAATGACCTGTCAGATCAAGATCGCCAAAACAGAAAAAAATCCACCAGAAAGCAAAGTCAACTGCAAGGTATTCATGTGCAGCAGGACTTAAAAAGCCCTAATGGGAAATAATTAGTGGAGGTGCTGACAGCAGAATCCATTGTGTTTTCATTCACAAAGGCACACTTTGTTTATGATCAAAATGCAGACTATTCATTCATTCCTCAGTTTGTCACAATTAGCCTAACAAGCTCTGTGAACTCATGTGAACCTACATGTTCAGGTGCAGCAGGAGCACATACAGTTTATGACATATATATGATACGTATATGATAGTGTAATACAGTACATGACAGTATATGGCAGTACAATACAGTATATTGCAGTATATGACAGTATATGATAGTATATGGCAGTTATGACAATATGTGACAGTATATGACAGTTTATGACAGTATATGGCAATATGTGACAGTTTATGACAGTATAATACAGTATATGGCAGTATAATACAGTATATGGCAGTATAATACAGTATATGGCAGTATAATACATTATATGGCAGTATGTGACAGTTTATGACAGTATAATACAGTATATGGCAGTATAATACAGTATATGGCAGTATAATACAGTATATGGCAGTATAATACATTATATGGCAGTATGTGACAGTATAATACAGTATATGGCAGTATATGACAGTATAATACAGTATTTCAGTTTGGTTTATTTGTCATGTGCAGGTTAACACAGGGTCAACGATACAATGAAATGTTTTTGACGAGAAAACAGGTCAGCTCAGCAATAAGAGCACTAGTCATGGAT
>OMKZ01013780.1:16022-30297 GCA_900302535.1 Neoniphon sammara
CCGCATGATATGTAGCACGTGAACCCCTAAAAAAAAAAAAAGAGTAAAACACGACTGCATTGACACTAATTTGCAGCAGCTACATGTTTACATTCCAAGCTGATTGATCTGAGCACACAGCATCTGGCATTTCCACATATTTCTCCCTTTCTAATTAGCTGTTGATGCTGACATAATTAGTTACCACAGATGGACTGAGGTTGTCTGCCTGACTATCGCACTCAAACAGCTTTCCACTCATTGCATTTCTAGCCTCTAACAAGTCTGCATTGTGACCCCTGCTTGAGGGTGCTTAAATCTGGACAATACTGTGCTGCATGACAATGGCGTTTATCTGTAGAGTGCAACAGAACCTAGCACAAAACTGTAGTGTCTTTCAGGGTTTGATCAAACCTTAAGTTGCTCTTCTGGGCTGAACCACACTGGGGGGGGGAAGCAGCTTTGTTGTGTTTTGGTATTTAGCTTATTTAGGTGCACATAGCTCAAATTACAACAGAACCAGAGCTTGTAAAGCTTCCTTATTGGACGGTGTTTTGATTAGATATTTTAACAGCAAGGAAGTAAAGGGGGAAAAAAAATCACATTCCGGTTGCTGTAACTTAAGCTAAACATGGTGGATCTGTCTTCACTTTTTGCCTTCAGTGACCTGCTCTGGTTTTGACAGTTATGAGCACCCCTGGAAGAGGTCAGCCCAGAGTTCCCTACTATTACTCTGTTACCGCTATTAAAAGTAACTCGTTATGTTACAGCATCAGTATTGAGAAAAACAATGTGCTAGAGTGTTGGCTAGGACACAACACAAAAAAATTAGCTTATAGAGCTTTAATATAATATGTATCTGGCTTAATTAGAACTATTTCTAGCTCAAGTCCTGCTCACGTACTTTGGCTATTGATAATGGTCAAACAAGACAAGACGTCAACAAGACACACTGCTGGGTTATACATGTGTGAATAGGGGTGATGCACAGTGTCACCGTCTTAGTTGTAGCAGGATATCTTTTTCTCTTTGGTTGGACTTTGCATGTTTTCGTAATATTCCGCCTGTGAGTTTTGGCTCGCAAATTCTGTTCCCTCATGGCCATGGTGGTCACGGGTTAACGTGCACTTAGCCCCACATATTCTCAGTTTGCTGACCACGCAGCCCGTTATGAGAGCCTTCTTGGCTTTCTACAGAGCCACTGGATAAAAGCCGAACAGCATCTGTCCTGCAATGGTTTGGCTTTTAAAAACTAGAGCCAATCAAAAATGCTGGGATTAGGGTAGTTAGGGCTAAGCTTAGAAATAGTAAGGTTGTAACAAGATATAAAGTTGTTAGATCTACTTACTAACTTATGTAAACAAGTTAGATAGATTTTTTTCAGAAAAAAAATAATCTCATTTTGTCTTTCACTACTGAATAAAGTTGACAAATACAAAGTTTTAGTCAAGAGCTTGGACCTTTTAGAATGAGGGAACACAGAACTAAGGGAACATAGAGCTAATAGGGAACACTGGTCCACTCCCCACATGGAGACATGCTGTGACGCTAGACTTTTCAAACATGAGTAACTGGTGGCTATCTGATGTACAAATGAATGAATCACTCACGCTGATACCGTGCCTTTTGACCGACGGTGGAACTGCCAGCCCACATGAATGGTTCGTTCAATCTGATGCAGCAGCTGAAGCGGTTTGTTCAGTCAAAACAAAAGATGTTGATTCAGCTTCTCACCCACAGACTAACGACCGAACCGCTGAATGAAATGAGCAAGTTGTTGTGCTGGTGGAGTACTATGCTGTTTGGGTGTGACATAATGACGGCGGCAAATGAATGAACGAGGGAGTTTGGAAATGTGTGACTTTGATGTGACCGTGGCTGATGAGGCCCATTGTTTTGGAGAGTAGCCAGCACTGAAGTCAATGCCAGTGTAGGAAGATAACTGCATTTGTCCTGAGAGCCAGCTTTTGTGTTTACAATTATGTCCGCTCATCCAGAGCTGTACAATTACTAACACTGAACCGATTTAAGATTTCAATTCACTTCCACTAGTGAACCCAACTTGTTCACCTTCAAGTATTGTTCAGTGGGAAAATTTATTTGTGAATTGACCCATCACCGCTGACAGCAAAAAAAAGGAGCAGAACTTGATTTTTTCAGCTACAAAACAGTTCTTCTTGGGGAATTGGTAGAATTGTAGCAGTAGGTCAGCAAGCATGCACACAGGAAGAAAAAAAAATCCAGCTATGTTCAGTAAATAGACTGGAACTACCTACTTATATCGGTGCCATTGTATAGTCCCTCCAGGATAAGGTCAATGTTTTAAGAGGCAGGGAAAGTGGTATTGGTAGGGAAATGTATCTATGTGTGATAGGCTAAGATGCTGAAACTGCATGGAAATCTTACTCTTAAATTCCATTTTTACAACTGACTGTCCTAAAAACTTTTATCCGTACCTATATGCATCTGTATGTCTTCTTTTTTTTAATGTTAAATAAACTAAACTAAAATTTGCAAGTGATAAGTTCAGATTTGTGTTTTCGGGCACTCTAAAGCTGTCTGCACTGGTTGCTGAGGTAACAGCACAGGCATGTAGGGGAACTGATGGCACGTTTTTCAAATGCAGAATCAAACTGTCACAACACGTTCAGGCAGGGACTGCTAAGAAGATACTGGGGGAATTCTGACAGCATGTCTAAAATTGCACAGTTAACTATGGCAATATGCTGTATACCATGCTTTAAAACTTGTTTACACTGCCAGGCCATCACTGTAAATTAGAATTGTTTACTGGTGTTTTCTTGTATTTTAAACCTTCTCGCATGTTAGCTGTGAACTAAATGTGTTTTATCCTGAAAAAAAATGCTGTTGAAGAAGATGTTTGTCGGTTGAAATTGCCAGCCCTTATTAAAACTTATTGCAAATGGTCTCTAAGTTCACAAAATCACCAAATGCCCATGTTATTGAAAAACTGTACCTTATCCAAAATTACTCTCTATGGACTGTATTTACATACACACACAGTATCTCCACCACACTTCATATCATAGATAAGGTCCTAGTATCTAAAAACGATGGTACAAATTGAGTTATTTCGAACACTATTCTTAGTTTTTTTGTTATTGCTCATTATATTTAGCAAAATTTGAGTATGCCAAAAAAGGCTCTGCTAAGGTCTTACATATACACATATTTGACAGATTTGAACATGTGAGATTTTATGTAGCAAGTAGGCATGAAGTGTAGCAACCACATTTATAAAACACTAAATAGTTGGAAGACTTCGCAGGCAAGATATGGAAATAACTGGATGTTTGTGGTACTATAATCCCAATATAAGATACAGAATACTGAGTAGGAGAAAGCGCATGGAGGAAAATAGCAAATTCTCCTATTTAGTCAACATATATTAGATCCATGGTTCATGGACACACTGTGGCAGAATACAGAAAAGAACAGAGCAGAATATTCCTATTCCTTTGAGACCATCTGACACAAAAAATATATAAATAAAATAAGACAGCCGGAGCCATCACATTTACTTAGAGGTCGACTCAGGAATGCTATTCAAATATTTGGAATGTCATTCAATTCGGTGCATTATCATCTTCTTTCATTGTGTCCATGAGTGTTGAGACATGGGAAAGGGATGAACCCAACAGGTGGCTGATCTGCAAAACATGAGACTAGTGCAGAGTCAGGTACAATTCACTTTCAGCTCACTCAGTTCAAAATGTAAATAGAAACTGCAATTCACGTAGCAGTGGTGCAGCCTTCATTCTCGAGAACTTGTTTTTGGATTGAATGTGCTGTAATAGCCTTTTTACTGCTAAATCCACTTCCTGAAATGATTGAATTGAAAGTGAAATGAAAAACATCTTATAATAAGAATAGTCCTCGTAACAAATTCTATCATTCCTTGCCACCGCACTATATTTTCTCATCCCATTATCTACTCCAGTGGTTTTCAACCTTTTTAGCATCAAGGCACATATCAAAATGTTCCCTCAAAGGTACACCAAACTATTGATTATTCAAAAATGACACACAAAGCCAGCAAACACAAACTGAGCCACTAGCGGAGAAAAAAAAATGCTCAGTCACAGGCTTGGTAAAATTGAAGCCAATGATATCAATGCAAACTTTCGGGCCTCACGGTGGTTTTCACACTGAGTAAAGTCGCAACATACTGTACACTTGAACCCACAATGCTCGTAGCCAAACTAGTTTTTAATGAGGACTCGTCCTTAGCTGACTCAATGGTAGCCAGGCTTTGCCGTAGCACTTGAGAACCACAGCTTTAATTGGCTGCCTTGAGAGCTGTTATGTTTTCTTGTGGCATTGTAGATCACACAAACCCCCTAAATATGCGCCTGCATCAAAACAATATCTAATATGTTCATTCTTAGATATTTTTCTCAAAAGATCTCGGCTTCCTTTACTCTCTATATAATCTTTAGACTGTGTTAAGCTGGAAAAAAAACACTTTAATCAATCAATTTGTGTCAAAGGACCATACTCTAATAATGAGTTGCAAAGCTTTGATTTGGCTTTGTTCAATGAACTGATTAGTGTTAGCTTTCTCAATTGTGGTATTGAGTATGAACTTTCTCTTTATTGATTCTAGGTCTGCTGTGGCATGAAAACCCTGAAGCCAAAGCTTGCGTTGGTCAATTTTTGTGATCCAAACACACCATAACATGAACAAGGCGGTCTGAAACTGAAGCAATCAAAACAGATGCACGACAGATGTGGACGGCCACAGTTGTTCATATAAGAACTTGGACATTATGCATGGCAAATTAACTGTGTGGCCTTTATAAATATGCTCCAAGCTGTTATGTTTTCACTCTTATCAAGGACGGCAAACACATTATCAAGACTCTGCAATATTAATTAACTTATCACAATGCATCACTGTCACAAAGCACCAGATACTAGGGCTATTGCATTTTATCTTTGTCTCTTGAATTCAGCAATTTTAAAAACATAAAGTCTAACTAACATTGACAATGTGATTAACCAATAAAGCTCAAGTCAAAATTGGGAGCTGGTGATTTTTTTTCCCCAATCAACCCAACAATGAAGCCTCAACAACTAAGCTCCTGGTCTATTCTGAGCCAAACAAAAGTTTAAGTGTGGGAAGCGTAAAGATCATTGTGAGCCATTATCCTGAGGCTTTTTTGATAGAAACAGCTTGATTGTTTACTGTTACGGCTTTTGAGGACAAAAATAAAGAACATTACAACGGTGAATATCATGGATCAATGTCAACATTTGAACATTGTTCCGTCCTTGTGGGCAGCTATTCACTGTATTTTTGTCCATTATCTTTCAACAATACTGTACTGTTGCTCTTAAGTTTGATATTTAGACAGTCTGGTAGGTTTGCTCACCTCAAAGTCATCCAATTTCTGCAAAAACAATATTACCGCTTCAGTGTCAAAACAATGGTTTAAAAAGAGAAAGAGAAAAAAAAAATCACAATGATCCAACAAGAATCAACAGGAGCAAACTTTCAATAAGTATAGCACAACTATCTAACTTAGAATCAGCAATTTTGAGATAAACTACATATTTGAAAGGCCATGTGACTAAGCTGCTTCCTTGCAAACAGTAAATGATGAGCTGGAAAAAATGAGCCTGCTGCACTGACCTTTATTCACAAGCCTACAAGGACAAAACCATCAGCAACAAGAGCACAGCAGGAACACGCAATACAGCCACAACATAGCTGGATTAGAAGGTAACTGCAGTAGGCCTATAGGTATGTTTCATTAAAGGTCTGTGCAAGGAAGAGTGTGTGCTAGATCAGCAAAAACATCCAAATCAGAATGCCATGCTATTCATTAACTGTGTGCAGTGAGCGGAAAGCTGCCTAATGATGCCGGTCAGAAATAAAGCCTCTTTCCACCTGTCACAATCATGTGCGTGTAAATAATATCTAAATCTCCTCATTCTGTCCATAGAATACTTCTTTGCTGGTCACAGTCATCAAATGCAAATCAAGCTTGATTGTCATCATCAATTCACCCACATAACTGAAGCACATGCAGGATCTTTTGAAGCACATGCGAGATCTTTCGAAAGGTTGCTTAAGGACTTTGCACAGAAGTCAGTCTGGCCCTTCAGAATGGCTTCTATCATTTCTGCAAGATGCAGGAATCATTGCTAACAAGTCAGAAAGACCAAGGGAGGAGGGACAGTATACCCTCATAGCAAGATGGTGTCAGTCCCAAACTGTCAAATCCAGCCACTTGGGCAGGAGTCCTACATTAGGCGTCAGAGGTTATACATTGAAAGTAGCCTTGTGGGTCCTAATTTGACCCTGAGGGATGCGGAATATACAGATTATATGAGGTTTAATCAGTTATCAGGTTTATTCAGGAAGCGTTACCGTAAATTATAGCGCTGATGATAATAATGATAATTATAGCACTGGATGATAATAGCACAATTATCATTTTTTCTTGTCTGACTGATGCAGACTTATGGCGCCTCTTCCTGCCCTTCTTCTTGTGCTTCTTGGACCTCTTAAAGCTTCTCTCAGATTCTCTACTGGACTGCGACCTCTTCTTCTTGTGGTACTCATCGTCTTCAGACTCTTGGCCCAATCGAGAGCAAGACTGCTTCCTGTGGCTGTTTCTTAGACTTTTTGGAGTGCTTCTTTGTCTTGGAATGGTGATGCTGGCACTCATGCTCCAAGACATACATGAAGTCTTTGAATACCCATCTCCTCTCTGACTCAAGAGTGACATCTTCAAAGGTAGACTCTTCTAAGAATCTTTGTCAGACTCCCTGCCATGTGACCTCTGGCTCCAGTGGTGGTGTATAAATCCCGGAGTTGTGGGCAAGATATGCCCACATGATTAAGTTTAGGGTTATGGGTGGGTGAGAGCTTCTATCAAGACTGTTTTAGCATATTTGTTTGAGGAGCATGTTTGAAAAATACCTTCCTGACTAAACCTGAGAGAGTCCACATGGTCCACGTCTTGGAATGTCAAATTTGGACACCCAAGGCTGCTTTCAGCATCTAACCTCTGACGTTAAGGGCTTCTGCCCAAGTGAATGTATTTGAGAAGTCAGCAGTGAGAACAGCCTGTTCCAAGAATGTCTCTCTTTTTCAACTTTGGGATGCTGAAATCATCCACAGATAGAGTTTTAACAATCGTTTGATCACGCCACTGTTGGATGACATTGAAGTTGACATCAAACCCATACTACCTAGATATCTCGCTCACTTCTTCCTGCAATTTCTGTGGACGGGCCCATTTCAAACACCCGTGGGCTGTTTCAGTGTGAGCACGGCTGTGTCAATTGTGTTCACAGCTATGGCTAGGAGGAGAGACGAATGCAGCCAGTTTCCAAGCATCCAACAAGACATTGACATGAATACATTTTTTCATGATCAGTTTTTGAGGTTTTCCAGCGTGGCAGGCTTTCCCAAAGTTGCTGGCATGATTGACTGTACGTACATTCGTCTGGTGCCACCATGGGAAAATGAAAGAGCAGTAAAACAAATCCCTCATTCAGTGAACATGCAGGCTGTTTGTAACACAACACATAATTACAAATGTTCTCAAATGTGCCAAGTACTCAGGGTCCATGCATGACAGTTTCATATTCTGCAACACCGCCTTGAGTGAATGCTGTAAAATATGAAAGATTGCTTCTGGCTACTGGGTAAGGCTATAGTGCTATTTGCCAGTATACACGGCTTTTTATAAAATTGCCTTGTAACTAAGATTGTTCTGCCTATGTTTATCACTCTAGGTGACAGCAGCAACACCCTGTGTAATGACACAGCCACGCTCACATAACTTCTCTGCGACCTGACAGGAGGGGAATCTACAAAAAGTATCATTCAGCGTTATAATTCAGTCAGGATCATCTCACCTTCATTCTTCTCCTTCGGCTTTTTTTCCTGTGTTTCTGCTTAAGCTGCACAAAATAAATTCACCATCTACATAAGCATAAGGCAGTTCTGGGTGGTAATTGTTAGCCAAACATGCCTTAGCTTTGAACCCTGCTGTATTTGTTCATTCACAGCTTTATAATGAAGTGGCTTATCACAATCCAAACAATCCCAAAATAGCGTTGTGTCAAACTATTAAATTGCCTTGATCTTCCATTCGAAATGTTATTACTTTGTATAAAGAGCACAAGAATTAGGACTAATATCCACAGCTTTTCATGCTAGGTCTATGTGCAATAGAATATCACTATATTAAGCACCTTAGCTCCCAGTTCAGACAGAGGCTTTAGCTCAGCAAACAGGGAAGCAAATAAAGCATACGTGAGAGCCATGAGTCAATTGTTTATTTGGAGCAACATGGTTGAGAGGAATGACTTGTTCTGTGGTGCTTTGCCTTGTGTTCAGTGGTGAATTCATTGTTTTGTTTTTTCTCTGAGGACATACAAACAAGTGAGTGTACATGGTGGGTGAGGCAACCATGTGCCACGCAGAGCAAAGAGTGTGCAGGACTCCATTCCAAATAAAAGACTGGATCAGGTGATTTCACTGATTAGCCCATTTTCAACCAGAAAGGAGGAGCTCATCAGTGAAATCACCTGCTATAATGTGGTGTTGTAAGACCTGTAAGCTCTCTAAGACCTCATTCACATTCGCATCTTGGATCTTGACAACCGGTTATTAACTGGAGTTGCACATGGTCTGTACCAATACAAACACATATTTAGAAGACAGAAGATAACTACTGGTTGTTCACATCCACACACACACAAACAGGCTTATTCAGATCGTCACCAGGCTCAACTTTGGTTGTTACTACCTCTTTCCAGCAGGACTTGGTACTATTAGTTGTCACTCTCGTGATCAATCATACTGGGTGTGAACCTGATTGGATCAGGCTAATGACTCCTGTAGACTTTAAGTCTTTATGCTAAGCTAACACAAATGCTAATCACAGGAACCAAACCAGTGGACATACAGAGGTGAAAATGGTATCAAATATCTTATCTCAGTCTGGGTAAGTCGGACTGTATTTTGCCCAAAAAGTTGGAATATTCCTTTAAGCACTAAAATGAGGAGTGACAGCCATAGTTACCATAACATTTACAGGACCTATGATACATAGTTGCCTTTTCCTGGTGTATGGTCATGTTTTTTCTCTGTTACACTTAATTCTGTGCAGTGTGTAGTGATTCTGGTCATCACACCCTTTGCACCAATTTGATTCATCTGAAACTCAGTCTGCCACCTTGAGATATTGTGCCTGAGCACTCACAAACTGGTGAGGGCTGGTCCACAGCGCCCACACGTCTCGCCTCATACCTGGAACTATATTTTGTGCTGGAGTATTAGGTACGATTTGATGCCATGGCCTCTCGATTCAAGTCTTACATTTGAGAGTGTTGCTCTGGCTCCCAACCCGACAGTACTGTACGTCTCTGCTGTTCAAAGTCAGCCGGTGTAGGCTGATTTGGCATCGGTCGGCCTGGCAGGTTTGACAGTCTCGGCTTGGGTTGACTGGAATGAACTAAATTAAGCATCACCATCAAATCCTCACATGCCTCAGTCACCGCAGGCAGTGCCTGGACAAAAAAAATAAAGGAACGTATTTCTTGGTAAATGCCTAGTTTATTGTGATCATACCTGTAATTTGATTTATGAGTTTAATGAGATGTCAAGTCTATCTTTGCCGTACTGGGTAGTAGTGTTTATGCCACACTCCACTCCAACCAACTACTCTGGCTGGAGGGCTTGTTTTTTTACCATGCCATCCTCCACTTGTTCTGACTGCACATTTAGTGTAGTTGCGTTTATTAGGATCCCCATTAGCTATCATCAGCAAAGTAACAGCTCTTCCTGGAATCCATAAAAATACAGATACACTGTTAAACACACACTCACTAAGTGAAAAGATTAACGGAAAAAGCAAAAGTGAGCATTAAAGCCTAAATATGACTCAAATATTTGGGGAGAAAGTCTTCAATATTCTTAACGCTCAGTGTTTATCCGGTCAGTTTAATAGTAAAACATCTTTTCGATATTTCCTAAAAGACACTTTGTTATCGATGGAAGAGATCTCTGTAGATTATCTCAGCTTCTTGCCCCATGTAACTTTGTCTTTTCTGAGTGTTTGTTCTAAGCTAAAACTCATTTTGTCTTTTCACTCTTTGAACTTATTTTCCAGTGGATCACTACCAGCACTCACATACTGGAAAGCTCCTTCCATTGAAGTCATAGTAAGGTCTCTATTATTCAGCCTTTGCAACGGCTAGAATACAACTTCTATTCCTCAATAAAAACTACAAAATAAAATGTCCTTTTCATATGCATATTTCAACCTGTAGCCTAATCTAACACACTCAAATTATGAAAGCCACTAAACTGACAGATGTCTGCACCTGACCTCTTCATTTGCTACCAGCTTTGGTGTATTCAGTCATACAGCTGAAGCACAAAACATGCTTGGGGCTATGTGCTTCTGCACTGCTCTGCTCATTAGCATAAATCTCAGTGAATAAGACAAAACTCTGGGGTCTTAGGTTAAGCAACCGAACGCAAAATAATGCACAAATTGCCCACGTAGTCGTAACATACTGGGGACTCAGTCTTCTTAGGGTTTTATAACACGTTTGGTGGTGATTGTTCGACAAATGAAAGCACCTACAGGGAAATCTTGTTTTTCAAGAAAGTGGAAATGGTGTGAAGTCTAATATGGTGTGCATTGATTCCTTGAAGCAAATTTTATCGGAAGAGCTGCTGCATATCAACACACAATTTCAGGCCAACTGAAAATAAAATACCTGCTTCTTTTAGTTTGACCTGAAATTCTATCTCTATCTATCTATCTACATGTTCACTGTATGGAAACTGCAAAAGACAAGATAAAAATAGCTGCATGTCTCCCCATCTGTCTGCTTTGACTCATTCCTTTCTAACAGCCACTAGAGTGCAAAAACTGTTAAAAACACCATCAAAGTTTTTATGTATGAAAATTATTAATGGATATCTGGGCAATGTCTTGTACTGTTAATTCTGTTGACTGAAATAACAGTCAAAAAGATGTTCACAAAATATTTACCACAGCTGAGCCTTGGCCAAAACTAAACAACATGTGCCTTAATTAACAGTGACAGTGACAATGATTTGGCATTTTCAGCAATAAACATAACAACACGTTCATTTATTGGGATACTAATGGACATTCAGTTTCATTAAGCTGCCGTTTAACATGATATTTGGCTTTCTCTCGCCTTAAGAGAGAAATCGTAGCATAAATGAGCATTCACTACCTCTCAACATCTCTCTCGCTTCCCTTCACTCCACCGGAGCTTTCACTCAGTGCATTTCTAATGTTCTTGACCCCGCTGAGACATTTTGAACACTGGAAGCTTTTCCGGGCATGTTGCTGCCAATCCACTGTGGATCTTACGGGGGATGGGATGAAGGTTTTGCTTAAGTCAATGAGGCAAACATAGAAAACCTCCTGAGATTTTGCAAAAAGTAAAACAGACTGAATTATTAAAATGTAACTAAGACTAATGAATATTTTGTTTCAAAGAGGGAAGCGAAATCTGCCAAATATATTACTGGCTGTGAAATGGTACTCAATCAGGGCTACTTGCTGATTTTGGTTGATGCAAAGTTATACTTTCTTACAATTATTTTATGAGACGAGTTTCTCAAACTGTGAATATTTCATTTCGGAATGAAACTTGCGAAACAATTAAAAGTTGGTATTGTCCCAGAGCAATGGAGTTTAACAGTGTCTTCTTCCTCTTCCCTCTACTCAGTCGGTCTCCCTTAATGCCTTTCCTGGTTGCGTTGCTATTCATAGCATGTGTTTTAGAAACCAAGGTCCCCGATCAATTAAACGCGCCTCTCAAGATAACTACATTAATTACACTGCTGTTTGCATGAGCCTCTTTGCATTGCAGTGCACTGGAGACTTCAGGCTGAATGGTGGGCCAGATGGGAAGGATTTTCCGTGGGGCTAAGATCCTTGGTTCATTATGCATTCTTTGGGGCCTATAACAAGATCAATTAAACACTTTGTAAGGTATTTGAAATCTTATTCAAATACTCCTCTATTAAGTCTTAATTTGAAATTTTTCAAGAACCAAGCTGACACTGGCAATGGGCAAGATTTAAGACGTTTTGTAAGTGAACAAGCTGGGTCAAATCTAGACTCAGTCTTTCGAGGACAAGAAAATAAAAGCTGCAGGTTTACTTTTATAAGTCGTGCTGAGAGAGAAGACGAGAGAGAGTTACAGAGGGGGGGGGAGTGAAGCAGAGGGAGAGATTGTGATAGTGGGAGAAAGAGGAAAAATCCGAAAGGAGCCTCTCTGCAACTGTACACAGACTCAGCTTGGGGAAAACGGCCTCAGTCAAAACTGCTGAGTAATGCACCAGTTGTAGGTCCCTGCAGACGCGCACACACGCACACGCATGCACACACAAAAACACAAACACTTGAGTCAGCGCCGCCTGCGGTATGCATCAAAAAGCCCCCTCAAGTGATAAGCTTTGGCGAGAGGAAGAACGAGGATTCCAATGCTAATCTCCTAAACATGATTTTTCATACTGCTTTGCACAACATGCCTCCGGATTAAAGACATTCTATTAAAGAGAAGGGGCTTAACATATGGAAGGGGAAGAAAAGCCTGCTGTAGTTGGTTGGGTTTAGCTGTCTGAGCTATAGTTCAATAGTCCCTTTTTTAAGTGCATTTGCTCTACAGTATGCGCTGTGGGATGATCCCTCCGAGTAGTAAAAGAGGGGAGGAAAAGGGGAAAAAAAAAGGCGACTTTTGAGATTTACCAAGTTTTGCATCACTATTTACGAGGATATCTAGGTGTCACAACAAGCTTGTACATCTTAGCCAAAGTTTTAACGAAAGCAGGTTAATTCTTCTGAGCCGCGGCCACAAAGTAAAACGTTTCAGCAAAAGAGAGGGGTGGAGGGGAGAGGATACGTTAAGGCCCATTTCGATCCAGAGCTGTAATGCAATAACATGACCATGTGTCCACTGTGTCTTCTGGACTTTGACGCAGTTATATTTCAATTGCCTTAATTGGACTTCCTTAATTGCCCATCTGACAATGGATTTGGAGCAGAGCGTGTATTCGGAAAATAAGGGCTCAAGACATGCTTTGTGGTTATTACTTTCTCCTTACAGGTCAGCATGGGTTGATCCAAACAAATGTGGGCTCCAATCAATACTCTCCATTAGAAGAAGAGTTTGTGCATTAGTCTGTTTGTTTTCTTGTGGCTCACTGAACATCATTTAAGTCAGCTGGAACTAGTTCAAACAGGTCAGGGTCTAACAACAAAAGTGGCACATTGCTTTCTTAATCATTTCAAATATGATTATATCACTTATTACATAGACACAAGAGTCAGAAAGTGGCCTCCAAGCTCCATGTTTAATGGCTAAGGAGTAAAACTGAAAATGAACAAGGTCTTCTTGGTGCAGTTAGATAATATAGAATGGTGTTTTTTAAACGGCTGTGTTTGTAAATGGTTTGGTGAAAAACGGCCTTCTGAGTCATGTATGAAAGGGATTGATTTTCTCATCATAACAACAATGCACTGCATGTATATGACATTTCGACTGACTGACTTCATACAGGATTCTGCCCACAGTATATAGCTAAGATTAGCTTCATATATGAGCTCCACTATGGGCAGCAGCTAACTTATTGAGGACATTGGCTGTCATGCATTTTGACCTGGGTTACACCTCTCCCCTTCTCCTGAATTCTCTTTGATGAGATCTACCAAAAAGACTAACAGGAACAAATTCAAGTACCCAGATTTACATTGAGTTCTCCAAGGCCCAGTGAATATGTGCGGCTCTTAAGGGCTACTACATAAGAAAACAGAGCTCATAAATATTAAATGTCATGTCACACATGTCCTACAACTGCTAACAGTTTTGGACAACTTTGTTTGATGTAAGATTCAATGATTTAATTTTGAGTGTGAAATTGTCCCCCAAGTAATGCCATCAGGAGGACATTGAATGATTGCTGTGTTAATTGCGGCTGAATGAAATGATGTAAATGAAAAATATGCATGGCCCAAAGGCCCAGCATGGGATACAATTACAAAAATAAAGCTGCCAAGTTAGTAATCTGTTTAGTATACTTGAAGTAAATTGAGTTCTGTAGAAATTCAAATCTAACAGAGAGAGAGAGAGAGGGGAAACAGAATAATACACTTGCAATTCTGTCCATTATCATTTTATCCTATTCTTATGTTCACTTTTTAATACTTCGCTTTTATTCTTATTACAACATATTTCTCATTTTTCCCTATATCTGTTA
>OMKZ01013783.1:5315-39588 GCA_900302535.1 Neoniphon sammara
ACACACACACACACACACACACACACACACACACACACACACACACACACACACACACACACACAATCTTTCATTATGTATCACAGAGAGCAGGGCATTAATGCCACTGAAGACCTTTTGGCAGAGAAATAAGAGTGTGCGATGATTTGCTCCACACTCCATCCATTTAGGTGACCTTTTCTATCATGCATGTGGCTCTGTCGCTCCCTGCAATGTGAGCTAAATATTCCGAGAAGGATATTTCTGTCACTGTTTAATAAATGATATTTTTGACCCTGAATGTTTTTACGTTCATCTGTGGTTCGGGGAGGCTTGAATAAAGCAGCATAAGCATGACGAAGTTGAAGTCCTCAGATACTTTATCATTCATAAAAAGTGTTTAAAAAAAAAAGATTGATCTACTTTTAAAACGATTGTTGATTTTTGATTAGCTGAGGATGTTACTCAATGTTTCATTTGCACATTAAAACTGTGTAATTTACATGCACCCTTAAATGCATCATGTCATCTTAGATCAGTTCAAGTGAATAAGATCTATCTATCTATCTATCTATCTATCTATCTATCTATCTATCTATCTATCTATCTATCTATCTATCTATCTATCAAGCTGTGTTTTCTGTGTTGTTAGGTAGATTTAATCTTTAATTTGCAAAAGTACACCAAATTTCTGGGTGAACAGCAGCAGTTGTAGCCTTTGCACTTGAGAGCAGGCCCTGCAAGACATTGCTGTTACTTGTCCCACCACTAGGGGTCCATAGATGTCACAGTAATGATGTCCAGACAAGCTGAGAGGATAAATACTGTCATCTGGTGGTAACAAAAGCCATCACCACTGAGTAGACAGCATCACTTGCAATCTCCTATCTCTCTGCATGATTTACCGTTCCAGCATCTGTTCCTCTTATTATCTTTTCATTCCTCTGTGTGTCACCTCCTAGTCTGTCTGCCTGTCTCTCTCCTCACGCACAAAACATCAATGTCTCTGTGTTACACATAAATCACAAGTCATTCGTGCGCGCGTTTAACTTTCCAACATCAAAACAAGTTGCTGGGATACAGCTCAATCCCATCCAGAAGGACCAAGTATCAGTTTTAGGAGCAGGAGCACATCAAAGCAGACACTTGTCGAGATGTACATGTGACAGCGCCTGTGAGACTTTTAAATGTGTGTGACAGGCAGCACGAGGTGACAGCAGCTCCCTCGGCCAGGCGGGTTACTACAGAGACTTGTGTTGAGAGGGAGCCAGGCCTGGTCGGAGTCAGGACCCAACTGCTGAGGGGCCCTAAGGTGAGGAGCCGCTCCCAGACCGCAAGGAGGCCATCCATCTGATCTAAACAAGCCATTTAGTCCAGTTCTGAGTGTTATAATGTTATTTTTCTGAAAACATGACAACAGTTTCCTTGTTTCCAACGCAAATCAGCTTATGCCAAGAGTTTTACTGACTCAGTTGACAGAGTGTTCATACAACTAAAGAGATCCACCTTATTTTGAGGTACAGCTGCTTTTCTCAAAATTCTCAAAACAGGTAAAAATTCATTGCATACAAGTGAAATTCTCTCACCACATTAGCAAAATTTTTCATTTGCTTTAAGGAAAACATGGTTTTAATGAATAGGTCACTTGTTAAGGTGGTCATCTGACAGTGTGGATTATAGAGGGTGGATATAGTCCATTTTATCTGCATGCACTGGAAAAATATTCAACTTAACAAATCATTAAGTTTCATATTCAGTCTTAAAATCTGTTTTTCCTCAAGCAAGAGAAAATAATCTGTCAGTGGAATGAAATAATCTCACTTGTTTCCAATGCTTATAAACTTGTTTCCAGAATTTTCTTGGCTCAGGTGTCATTTTCTTGATACATGTGGGCTGATCTGCCTCATTCTGCCTTGTTTCAACATATTTATATTTCAAAGAAAAATTCCTTAAACAAATGAAACTGCATTGAAAACACAATTCACTTTTTTTTTATAAAGAAAGACTAGATTACAACATGAAATATGAGACTAAATGACTTGTTAAGATTTTTTTGCAGTGTGAACTTCTAAAGGGTTCACATCATGCTCTCTCTATATGTAATTGGCTTTTGAAAATCAATCCTGAAATGTCAACAGTGTAATCAAAGCCCTCTGGTCACAGAGTCCAAGATGCTGCGGCTGAAATGCGTGGAGAGCTTGACCAGGCTAAACTATCACATTTGGTCTGGTTTGTCTTCCTGCCCTCAAGAAAGGACAGGCAGAGACAGAGAGAGAGAGAGAGAGAGAGAGAGAGAGAGAGAGACGGGACAGTCCTTTTAGCATAAAGGAGGTGCTCTAATGGAGTCCTTCAGTCAGCTCTGGGTGGAAATGAAAGGAGGTTGAAGCCTGGCCAATTATTCTGCCTGAGCAGAGGAGAAGACTCAAAGAGGAGGGAGAACGAAGTGGCGTGTGGCGCTGGATTGTTGCCCTGTCAGAGAGACGGAGGGACAGACAGACAGACAGATAGACAGATAGATAGATAGATAGATAGATAGATAGATAGATAGATAGAGAACCTCCCAGAATGAGACTAGCCCACAGATATTGGCCCCACTCCCAGAAATTTCCCCCAGTGCAAAAGGTTAACTGTCAGTCCCCCGCTAGGTATAAATAGAAGTCTGCTCTCCAGAAAGGCGTGTCAGGAGAGGGGGAGGTAGACAGAGGAGGGAGGGGGCCAGTTCAGTTCCTTATGATCCCGGTGACACATGGTGGGAGGGTGGAACGGGGGGCTAGTTTCAGGGTTTTTGGGGATGTGTGTGTGTGTGTGTGTGTGTAGGGGGGGGCTGACAGAGGAGAGTGAAGAAGCAACCGAAGACATTATAATGGCTCTGCAGACTGTGACAGAAGCCCCAGACAAAAGAGCGTCCTAATCTATTCAACTTGGCGGTGACAGCAGACACAACAAAATGCCATCATCGCCACCCCAGAAGAAAGCGCAGGTCCAATTGAGCTGCTAGAGCCGCTGACATCCGAATACTTGTGAGGGCCATTGTTTTATTGAAGCCATCAAGACAAGTAATTAGGCTAGTGTCTGCTTGTTCCATGAGACCAGAAATCCAGTGCATGAATGAATGGCAGGTGTTCATTTTTGCAGGAAAAACATCGGCATCACAGGGTTACTACAGGTTTATATCACTGTAACTGAAGGCCCAGTGTCCTTTCTCTTGTCTTGTTTTCACGATAAACTTTCCTCTGTTATTGTGAGGTATCATCAGATCAGTAGCACATATTGTAAATGTATCAATATCAAAATCCAGGTACAAGTTTATCTCCTATCAATAGGTCATCTAAACAAGTCATTTATTTCAGTACTGAGCCTTGAAATGTTTTTCTGAAAACAAGTGAAAACATTTGACTTGTTCCCAATACAAATCAACTTTCATTCATTCTATCATTTTCATTTACCTCTTATCCCAGTCAGGGTCACAGGAAAATCAACTCTTTATTGACTAAAGTGACACTGTGCTCATACCAACAAAGTCATCCACCTCTTTAGGAGATGCAGTAACTTCAAAATGTTTCAAAACAGATGAAACTGCATTGAGTGAAATTGTTGGCCGAATTTTTCCATTTGCTTTAAGAAATACATAATTTTAAGAATAAGTTTAAGAATAAGATTTGTTAAACCTGGCAGCATGAGTTATAGGGGGAAGATATGGCCTGTATGAGCTATGTGGCATTGTCAAGGGTTAACACTACTTTCTTCTACATGTTTTTGTCCCAAGCCATGTGTCCCATTCATCGGTATTCATCTCATATGAACTGCTAACTAACTGTATTTAAATAAACTAGTTGTGAATACTCACACTAATCAAATGATAACAAAGAGGACGCAAACATCCTAATCGGGTCTTTTTTATTTTTCACTTAAATCCAAGGTAGCAAAAATGATACACAGCTGAAATATCAGACACACACATACTCTAAACATTGAAATAATAGGTGCTTCACCACCTCAAAAATAAAGCTTCCTCTTCAGTTTAGCACACCTGAATATAAGCAGATTCAAACAGTACAGGGCATACCAACCCCACTGTGATCTGTCACAAAAAAAGTATTTAAAAAAAATAAATCAGGTTTTCCTTCTATAATGCTACTAAATGAGATTTTACAACAGTTTGACACAATATATTTTTTTATTTTGTCTCTCTGGTGAGAGAAGTCATTGGTATCGACTCTAAGAAGGCAAGTATTCTCTGACAAACTTCTTGTTGTTTACAAAAACAAAGATGTTATTGCTCTTTTAAAGTATCCACACTGCATATAATTACAACAAGTTATATTTTTTTAGCCATTGTCAGAAATAATAAATAAGGAAGAATAATCGGCTCATGTATACTCTGATTGCACTTAATCCTCTAGACCCCCAAACGCTAAGTAACATACTGTAGGTCTAGTATGGTAATACCTGTCTGATTACATAGGCAAGCCATTATACATATAAGCAATAATGTCATTGTGTTTGTACAAATGATAAAACTAAACTGTTATAGTGACAAAAGCACTACATTCTATAATACATAGGCAATCACAGATTGCAAATCTTCGAGGCCGAAGTAACAATGTCCTGCCCTCTCCTTCAATCAGTGTATGTTCCCAAACTGTCCTCATTAGTTTGAAAATACCATTCAAAAGTGGGAAATGCTTACAGTAAATGTTTGTCTCGATGGGAATCACGGGCCATTCAAAAAGTCGGTCACGAGGCGAACATTTAACACCTGGTCACAAAGGTAAAATGCCTTGGGAAGTGTCGCTGGTTTGACAGGAAGCAAAGACGCTGGCCAAGTTTTGTTGCTTTCCTGGTCCTTTTTTTGTCAAAACGTGGATCAATACAGGAAGTGTCCTCACTATGTAATGACAACACCACGTGCACAAGGCTGGCATGGTCAATCCAGACTGTCTGACATCTCTTTGCTTTTCTTTTTGTATGAATAACTCAGATTTATCATTATAATGTTTCTGTAAAAAAAATACTTTGCACTGATATGTGAAAAATCAAATATGGCCCTTTGCTGACAGATAGCTGTGAATGTCAATTTGCACCAGCATATGCAACTCTCTGCTTGGTCACTTCCAAATAATGTAAATGGTTCGCATTTTTTGTAACCAGGGTGATATATTGCCACTAGTAGTATATCTCATAAGTCTTAGGCTTACTGTTTTCATATTTATAGGTGAATATCAGCCAATACTGATTAGTAGCAAACTGACTGGCACTTCTTTCCTATCTCTTATACTTGTCCAAAAAAAAATGGACTGCATCATTCATTATCGTGCGCATTTGGTTTGGGGTTATCGACGCATTCATTCAAATTTTTCAGTGACTTTCAAAATAAATACTTCTACTGGTTCGAATGGGAACATACATACATCTGCCCTGTGCCACAGTGAAGGCCACTGTGGTTGCTGAATACACACATATTTTAGAGTGAAGACATTTTTGCCACTCCTAAAACATTTCCCTTTTATGATCATATTATATTCAGGCGAAAACAAAAACACACATCGTAGCACCACCTTTTGTTTTTTTTTTCTCTCCATGTCTTCTCTAAGACCAAGATACATCCACGCTATAGCACAACATCTGCACACTTCCACTCGCTAAACTGCAAGAGGCTATGTAGATCACCCTTCCAACGTAAAAAACCAGTCGACTATTCACTTCAAAAAAATTTAAAAAATAAAAATAGAGAGGCAAACACTGTCCTCCCATCTGGTGTGAAGGGAGTCCTAATGCTAATGGAGTACAACACAGATGGGAGGGATAGGTTGTTTGGCCACAAGGAGGTGCAGAAGACATGGCACGTTGGGTCAGGGGATTTTCTGACCCGCACTTTGTTGTGAGAACAAAGGACGAAATTGTCAAGACTATGAGTCTTTGTTTTCCTCTTTTTTCTTCTCTTTCTCCCTATAACATATCCGTTTTTTGTAGGCTCTCCTTTGCCTTCCTGGGTTTCCTCCACTCCGCAGCTTGGTTCAGTCATTGTGGGGTTTCTCCACCCCACCCTGAGGGGAGACAGAGACGGAGGTCTGTGTTAACAACAAATCGATCAGTATCATTCAACAGGTAGTGTCTTCAGCTGCAATCAAAGTCACACTGTTGCTTACAGTGTCAACAGTTGTTACAGTATTGATTTAATCATGAGGCAAGAACATTGATAAAGTAGTGCAGGAAACTGTAGGAAATAAAATGATACAGGTGTATTGTGACTTGTTAGGAGTTAAAATAGACGTTATGGAAATGGAGTCATATAGAGAGATGTCACTTATCTGAAAGTCAAACCATTCAAAGCAGTAAAATGTTCTGTTAACTGAAATACTCTCAAGGGCCTGGCTGATTCATTTTCAAGACATGATTCATGAACGCATGCATGGATGCATGTGTTCCATTACACCCTATGCACCATAAATTGCAGCTATAAAGCAAAATACTCTACACAGTTTAAGACTATATTTTCATCTGGCCACATATCATATTCATAATGAGTTTTCTGTCCAGTCAAGATAAAAAAAAAAAAAAAAAAAAAGTTCTATTGAATCATTTATAAACTGACTGACTATTTCATGTGACAGAATTATGTTCATAAGAAAGGAACTCTTTTCTTTCAGTTCCCTTTTTTTCACATTTTGCAACTTTTTCTCCAAACGACAATTCAGTACTGACAGAAGGAAATCCCCAAAACACAAACATCTGCTTTCAGTCGTAGACACAATCACAAGGCACTGATATGAAAAACTAATTACATATTGTTTGTACTCCTTGCTCATTTTTCTCATGAAGTCTGATCTGAATTAAGACAGACCAGTATGATGAGTATCATCACAGTTACCAAACTCAGCTATATTTCCATCAACATAGTTTGTTTTTAATCTACCTAGGAGTTCAAACCTACATAATTGACTACAACTTCATAAAGGCTGTTGAATTTATTATTATTATTACGTATTACTCGTTCAACCTGGAAAGCAATGCCTGATCATTAGAAATACTGAACAGGGCTGAGCTTGTTTTCATTCCGCATGGTTTAGGCTGCCAAACAGATTGTTCCAATGTAACTGGCTTAAGTCCAGAAAAGAAAAGAACAAGCCACTAAAAACTGTTTAGAAAAAAATATCTGTTCCTGATCCCTCTCACAAATGAAACACTGGAGTGAGCGAGAGGAAAACAGAACACACAAAAAAAAAAAAAAGCAAGTGAGGACTTGTGCCAACATTCCAGGCCCCATCACCAACAAAAACAACAAGTAGCAAATGACCCTCTGGTCAGCCGAGTCGTGACTGGCTCTGTGTCTGGCCACAACTGTGAAAAACAACGGCTCTTAATCTGCTTTCACGCTTTCACTGAGTCAAACTGAGGGAGTGACGGGACTCTTACTTTACAGACAGAATGAGGTGAGGCTTCTGGGCAAAGCCTAATGAAGACATCAAAGCCAGCTTGATGAGATAATTATGAACTAAGGGGCCTTCAGTGCATTTTACACAACTTAAAAAGTTAGGCGCTGTTGTGTTCTGTTAAATTGTTAATGCAGAGGAGTATCCTGAAGTGAAACCATCATTTTCTCTCCTTCACCTTCTTTAGCTGGAGCGTACTTGAGTTCGAGATGTATGGACTTTGAAGGCTGATATTGATATACTGGATTAAAGCTGCCAATAGCTGATGTTGCATACTACTTTGATGTAAAGTGTCTTTACGTGTCTAAAAAAACGCTGCACAAATAAAATGCATTATTATCTATTATTTGTATTTTGTCTCAATAGTCAAAATCTTTTCCTGCTAGAAAAAAATGACACTCTTCTTCTTAGCAGGGTGAAAAAGCATTTCAACAACCATTTGAAACTGAAACTCTCAGTTTAAACCTGTGCTACTGAAATTCCTATAAATGGTTAGGTAGTTGTTTCAGGCAGGATCAGACAAGTTTCATTCCAGGTTTTACAAACTGCCACCTGACACTGTTCAGTAAAATCATATCCTCCCTTCCACCATATCAGCAAGACACTGATTGGCTGACACCCCATTTTATTAAAAGGTCAATATCAAAGGTCAGTATTGGTCTGATATACCAGCAAGCAAATATATCATTCTAACTCATGAGTTATAGGGTTACATACTATAAACTTTACCATGGCAAGCTGACGGCCGATGTTTCCCACTGTAACTCCTCCTGAGAAGAATATGCATGGGAGCCAGGACCGCACGTACAGGAAGTCTGGAGATGTATACCTGAAAGAGATAAAAAAAAGTCATCACATTAGAGTATTATTAATGATGCAAAGTGGACTTTTGGTTAGAGAGATGTGCTTCAGCCAGACAACCTGGGTTCAAGCCCCATGTCAGCAAACCTGCTTCAGACCTATTGAAGTGCCCTTGAGCAAGATTCTCCATCTCTACCAGCTCGCTGCTTTGTAGCTGACCCTGACTTGTGACTTAAGGAATTCCCCATAGGGAATACTCATATGTCCAAATAAGACATGCTTCAAGTTAAGTCCTACAGACAGGAATGGTAACTTAAACACAATGCCAAAGACAGGTCTCCAAGTGAGGAGAATGTACACAAGCTTTCATGTTGAGAAATATAATTACAGTGTCTTCCCTTGTTCTTTCTCCCCTGTACTTTGTACAGTCAGCATGAGCTGCAGCTGCATCTTGAACCCCAGCTCCTGACTGAAGCAAAAGTCTCTTTTCTCAGCTGGATGTTTTTGATGATGTAGCAGCGAGGAAAGGTGGGACGGCATGTTAATTGGACTCCAAGACACATGGGAATGCCAGATCACATTAAAATATAATTGCAATTTCTTCTGTCGTATGTGTCACATCGTCTCTGATGGAACTGAGTGGGTGGGAATACTCCCTGATACAGTTTCCTCTTTATTTACAGAGGGGGGTTCCTATTCTCAAAGCAATATCATTCAGCAACGCAGTTTTCATTATCTACCGGGTGTAACCCAAAACCAGAATGGAAGTGATGACAAAGCACTATGTATTATTATGGTAATAGCTCTCAAAAAGTTTTGCTTCCTCAAAATCGAAAACTTTGACAGTCACAGACTCAGTTCCAGTTGAAAGGCTTCATCACATAAAGAGACTATATGAAAACTAAAAAGGCATGTTATTTAGTGACTTACTGGTAGACTCCGTTGTAGACCAGCAGCTGTGTGATCACCGTAGCTAGGAAGGCAGTGGTGATGCCCAGGCCAAAGCCACTCCGGGACCTGTCAAATGTCCACCACAGGCCCAAGGACAGGGCTGCCAGTGTGAGGGAGAGCTGGACATTGTTGGCAAAGTCCAGTTTCTGTTTCATGAGGCAGTTAAGGACAAAGTCAAACAGAATGACTCTAGCATGGGATTTGCTCTTACTCAAATATGTGTATCATCTGTAAAATCAAAGTTCCATCGCCTCAGTAAAGGATAAAGCCGGGCATTTTAGTCTTTAGACACTCTCCAAAGCATTGATGGAAAAGTGAAATAGATGTGAAAGACAACATCGATAACAGCTATGACTACGGGTGAGTTCCTTCCCCTCAAGCATGACCATGCAGTTTGTGAAAGGATACGACACTGGCGTGGTTGATGCCCACGAAGACTGCGATGCACCTCATCACGCTGGCCCATTCTCTCTTGAACTTGTGCGGCTCCCCTAAATGGCTGTCGAGGCAGGGATACAGCAGGCCGACCACAGCTGCAAAAAGGACAAAACAGGCAGAAATTCTGTAAAATGCCACAGTGCAATCCTTGTTACAGTTACAGTGTTGAACTATTTGCTCCCATATTTAGTTTCAGTTTTGCTGTGAGCCCACATAGACATAAAACACTTACTAAGATGGACCTAATTCTATGATAAATTTGAGGATACTATATAAATAAGTCATGCAAAGATTATAAACCCTTATAGGAATATTGTACAATGAGAGATAACATCCTACAATACTACAATACAATGAGGTTATAAACTCTTTAATGATTGGGCTACAACAGACACTCTACAAGTCCACGTAAGCAAATATTAGTTTGTTGCTGAAATTTAAAAGATAAGGCAATTTCAAACAAACTTTTCAAACATGAAAGGCTAAACACATAATTTGAGTTGTTTTGTGATCCTCTGCCTCACAACACGCGAGGGGAGGAGCCGAGATGCGCTTATTTATTCATTCTATGACTTCCTGGTTCTTGATCTGAAAGTACCGCCTCCTCAGCTCACCCGTTACGAAACTAACCAATGAACGACCAGATCGCCCCTCCGCGTCCGGCTGTCGCGGCCAATCAGATGGCGAGAAGCGCCACCGTATGTTCCCAGCGAAGAGCCTTTTATAATGGACTCCCAGACAAAACCACCAGGACCAGTATAGCCTGGCAGGAGGCTTATATAATGCATAACAAAAACAAACCGGACTGTTCCCAAAGCTGATAATTCATTACCACCTGATCGTGAAGTAACTGATGATGTGGGCAAAGCGCCTGCACACAAAAAGATGAGCAAGCTGCCACCTCCAGTCGGGGATCATCATTGAGAAAACAACCACCGATATAAACAAAAATCAAATGCATTTACTGTAAAGCACAAATGCATCTATTTTCCCCTTCAAAAGACCATATTTTCAGGAAACTTACACCAAATTGACACCACTTACTGTGATGTGTATCATAAATTTACATTCATGACAGAATAAAAAGGTGGGCAAACTCTATTCCCTCGCCTAACTCCACATTTTTCATATTCTTTCAGGAAGCTTAGTAAAGGTAGTTTAGGTGGGTTTACTTTTCACTGCATCCCTTGTGTTTGGGCTTTATATGGAAAGGGTATAAGGCTCCTACACTATAACCCCTCCCCCCTGCATTCCTTTGTCCAAACTTAGTACCATAGCAAACTACTGATAACCTGGGTCAAACTCACTTTGAATGGCTGCTGTTTATTATGCAGTAATAACATTTAACCCAAAGCTGTGCACTCACCAGCCCCTGTGCCACAACAAGGCGGGATCCACCAGGCGGATGAAAACAAAGTTGTCATCACCTCCTCAGGGAACAAAGTGACATTTCTTTGTATCTGCAGCAAGTTGAGCACCAAAGCGAGGAATACTCCGACGGTGAAGAGCACGAGACCCCGACGGATCAGGTTTGCTGTTCTGACGCTGTGCAGGGAGCCGTAGGCATTGCTCAGCACCGATGTGATGATGGACATCATTTCTTCAGCTTTTGATGCCACCCAGTTTGCCCCAGATGAATTCTTAGTTTCCACCCTTGATGCACAAGAGCAACTCCAGCAGTGGTCCTCTAGTCTTGGCATTTGGCACTTCTGGGCTGGAGGAAGTGGGGTATGGACAAGTTAAGTCACTCGTGGTCTAAAATTAGATACATTTAGAAGCAACAATACAGTGATACATTGTTGCGAGATGAATGATCTAACTTAAGTGACGTGATATTCGCAGTGATGGTTTTCCTGATCTTTAATTGACTAAATTAGCTTGCAGACTATACTGATAGTCAAACAGATAAAAAGGTATAGATCATTGACTGGTGATTACCTCGATCTCCAGACGTCTTCAGTGTCTGGTCCAAAGAGAAACCTCCACTCCTGTTCATTCGCGCCTTGGAAATGATTAAACCGGGATCTTTTCTGCTGCTCTTACAAAGACTGTAATCACGTTGTTTGTTCACATCATCGTCAGTGAGAGTGTGCCTAGAGAGAGAGAGAGAGAGAGACAGAAAAAAAGCTGCTATTCCATTCCAGAGCACAGAGCTCATACCACAGACAAGAGCTTCCTCTGCAGAAAACAATCACAGCTGTGTCGGGTGAGAATCGTCAGCCAATCAGCGCGCGGCGGCTGATATGACGTGACGCCACCCCACCGCCCCCTCGTCCGGGACAGTCACACCAGCCTGGAGCCTGATGCAGACTGCCTACCTGAGTGGTGAAGTTACAGTGGAGTAAGCCCAATCAGAACTCCAGCAATTCTTATAAAAATGGGCATTGAAGAGGCTAAATTTTTTTAAAGACATACTTTGGAGATATTACAGCTAAGGCTGGATAGCTGGATTATAAGTCTTTACAGCAATATTATAGTGATATAACAGCAAATAGAAATAGCACAATAAGGCAATAAAATACATGAATAAACTCACCACCGAAATCCGCAGATGCAAGTATAGTTCCCTTTTGGAATATTATAGTAATATTGTAAGTTTTTGGTAGAGAAATGTCTATGATGTTTACCCTGCTAAAAACAAAACTTTTTCCCTGTAGACTGAAGAGGACAATTGCCAAAACTTTTACAAATCTTGTCAGCAGACCAATAGCAATAGCACAATCGCTAACCTTACTTGAGTACGTTGCACTGCTTGCACAACCTAATTCCAATCCCCTGGACAGGTGTCTTTATATACTTGTTTTTGGAAATGGGGTTAGTGGCACAACCTATGTGGTGTTGATGCAGTGGTTGAACTGCGGGTCATCTTGGAGGAGGTGTGGCCTGCAGGGAGGAGTGTGCAGGGCCTCCTGCACGTCAGTCTGTTGAGATAATGTGAATGGAAAGGTTCAGTGCCCACATGACATAGTGTTTCAAGGACCAACAACAACATGGAAACATGTTTTGCAACAGTGGCCTAGTAGGGTGTCTTCATTGCCCTGCAGTAACAAAACTGTCTTTGCTTGGCACCAAACAGTCATAGCTTATGTGCAGCAGAAAACACACTTCTGCAACTTCATGTCCTACTTTCTTCTGTGACTTTTGACACACATAAACACATAACACAGATCTGAAAATTAACCACACTCAATTCACACACAATATCTAGACTCATTAATCACAGACAATCATAATTCATGATTGCTAATTCACACATTCTCTATCTGGAGTAGATATTCTGATGAATATTCACTGCTGTGGAAAACTGAGAAGGCATTATTACAAGATGAAATTGAGTCATTTATCTGGGGAGATTAAGGAAAATCTACAGTTGATTCAACTTGACTGTTAAAAAGTTCCAAAATGAGACTGGATTTACTCAGCATCAGCTGCTGGCACTTTGTAGAAAGTAATACCATGGGTGAATCATCTTTTTCATGCAAATTGGTTTGCAAAATTGAGTGATGCTTCATGACCTAGAGCAAATTTGGTAGACAAAAACACAGAGCACATCAATCAGATAGCATTTCTTTTCAATTAAGTTTAATTAAAATCCCTTTTTGAAGTAATTATTTCTGCTGCTGATGTCTGAGGTTATTGTATTCATTGTTTTTTGGCAATTTAGGTAGTGCATATATGCAGGGCAGAAATGAGTTCAGCACCATATAAGAGGGTGCAGTGTGGGGATTGGTTTCTGGTTGTCATCCAACGTTCAGCTTCAAAGCTTTAGCACAGCCGCTGAATTTATCTTTTTGTTTTATGGCTGATTTGATGTGCTATGTGGAAGAAAACAATGCCCCAATTACTGAAGAGCTTATTAATAAACACACCCAAAATCTATATTTATGAAAATAGACATGAAAACACACCAGTGACTTGTTTATACCTACAAATAATTGAAAATTTGGTAAACTCACAGAGTGGGGACCAGTTTATTTTTAAGATGTTCACATCATAAGTTACTTCTTACCATGTCATCACACGATTTGAAACATACAGAAGCTGTTTTAGTTCCACTGGAACATGTTTACACACAGCTTTTGAATGTTTGTACATGTATGGATGTCATCTTGTAGATATGAATGTTTCCCTACAGCACACTCAAATTGCCTGACCTTAAAACTGTTCCATTTTCAATAGAATAAGAATCACATTTCTAAAATAATGATAACTGAATGGTGAAATAAAAATGTCATAGCTGAATTTCACTGGTGCCATTTCACTTTTTTTGTGCTAGATAAGTCAAGCATGAAAGTATATCGGGAGTTGAAAAGTTAGTATTTGCCTCTCTCCACCCCTATCTCATTTCGACATATTTGGAGTTGTGTTGGTTTATGCAGAGGTCTTGAACAAATGCAGCATGTCCTACAGGATAAGAAGTCTGTTAAAGAGGAAATTCCAGTTTTTAACCAACTGAAGTGTTTCTTTTTCTTCCTCACCCATTTCATATCTTTCTTAAAGGATGCTGAAGCTATGTTTGGATATAATGGCATTGAGCCTCACTTATGACCTCTTTACAAACGTGCTGTTGTGGCCCCAAACTAACATTCAGATACATTCACTTTGCTGCAGTCCACAGAAAATGACATCGGTCAGACCTACTTTATCCTAATTTCAGCAGGCCATGTGGTTAACACAGATAAATCGGCAGCGCCTCGCAGTTTTACAAAGGGGAAAGGAGGTCATGGAGGGAAGGGTGGCTACAGGGGGCTTCCCAATGCCAAAAACTACCAACCCATCACAGTAACCCAACAATAGTTTTCTTCTCTGCCTCAGGACAAAATGAGTATGTTTAAGGCTCCTCTCTGGGAATGAGTGTGTGTATCAACTCCAAATGAATAAGTTTCTCTCGGTGTAATTCTAGGCAATTCTGGTGCCTGAGGATAAAAGCCTACAGCAGTGTGTGTGTGTGTGTGTGTGTGTGTGTGTGTGCATGTGCGTGCGCGTGTGTGTGTCTGTCTGTCTCTTTGTCTGAGTGTGTGTTAATATACTCATGGGTACATTAAGAAGAAGTGAACTGTTGTTTATGGGTGACCTGAGATAACTTATAGACATGACATCACCATCAAAATGAGCAGAGCCACAAATCATCAATATTATTAAAGTTGTTTTTTTTACACTTTAATATTTTATTATATCATGTTAATGAGAGAGAAGGAAAAAGATAAATAGAGCAAAAGAGAGAGAGAGAGGGTGTGAAAGGGGAATTAGATTGCTTCCAGTGCGCTGACATTAACACGTGCCTTAATATGAAGGCTGAAATCAAGAGTTATACATTGGATAATGTGGGCCATAATAACCATGAAAATGACTCTGCATATAGCAAATAGCTCCTAGCAACCAGCAGTGCTGGCACTGGCGTCGAGGAGGTCTCAGCTACACGAGAAGATAAAGCAGGATGCTACGACACTTCAAATGAATACCAGATCAAGCGTGTCATAGATTATGCTGTTAGACTGGGAGGGATTGAATTATATCTAAAGGAAAAGCCTGCTGGAGCAGATGGTAAATTGATCTATCAAACCAGAGCTTGACAATTTTTTTCCTCAATCCTGTGTGAAATTATGAAGGGAAACATCCTAATCCATCCACACGGATACTTGATTAAGACTAAACCAGTCTCAACTTCATTCGGTGTTTATTTTCCGTTCCTCAGGCGTTACGAATCCTTGCATTTCCTCTTCTGTCCATTGCACGAGCGCTATCACTATATTTTCCATTTATAGAATCTCTGAAATGGCTTAACCCATTCATAGAGATGGTCTTATTTCTGTAACACGTAATCACAGGCACAGCATGGGTAACTCTGGCATCCATCCCTAAGGGGGCTAAATTGATCAAATTTCACCAACCTGCCCCACCACCATTCTCCAATTCCACCTTTTCAGTGCATTCTGGGTACTCTGGATACACAGTCTTTTCCCTCGCTCTCTATCGCTGTGCCATGAAAGATGAAAGGGGATCCTGGGGTATAGAGAGTATCACCCAGCTGAACAAAGGGTGCCATAAAGGCCCTGACTCTACAGCCTGAGGGTGTGGCACGAGGACACAATCTCCCAGCTCCTTTGTTCTTTAGCATTCGGCACTCAGATGCTCCAAAAAACGCCACATTGCAGCTCACCTTTTTCATAGCCAGAGCCTATAGACTCACTCCTCCACGGCATGCTGATCTCCTGCTTGTAGGTATGCCAAAACAGGAAGAATACATTGGATTATAAGGAATACAAAGCATTTCCTTCTTGGAACTGCTTCTCCATTTAGTTTTCATTCAGAGAAACAGCCCATTTCTTTTCCTGTTCTGTGGCCATAGGCATCCCCCTGTTTACCCACGCAGTGAAAGTGTTTCTATTTTGCAGAAATGAAACTGGAATTTACTGGGCAAGTAGGAATCCTAATATCTGTTCAGTCTCAGTTACGCCTGCCATGATACACCACCTATTGCTCTTATCAGCACTGGGCTTCCTACCGCCAAGCCTATTGCTGCCATTGACCTTTCACTAGTCATTTGACTTTAAAGGAAAAAAGCTTAGCTTGTTATCTCTCTCACAGGAAACTGCATAAAGGTGGTAAACACTCTATCTTCACTGCACATTTTGGTTTTATTTGTATTACTTTAGGATTTTTGTACATCTTTTAAATGTTTACAGTCATCTTGCCTGGTTAAAAAAAATATTTTGAAATAGTCTCCTGACGGGAATTTAAAGTTAAATTTACATAAGTAAATATTTGCATGTTTCAGTGCAGTACATTAGAGGTGTTCATGAGCTGTCATTTTAACAACCAATGAGCATCCTTTGTTATTCCCAACTGTCTGCTCAGGTGTCATTTCTGACCAATCACAGCGGCTTCCTCAGTGGTGAGTTCATACTGTGTTTGTGTGGGTGTGTGAGTGTTTGTGTGTGTGTCTGTGAGAGAGAGAGAGAGAGAGAGACAGAGACAGAGAGTGAGCATGGGTGAGTTCAAATAATCTCCGGTCAGTTTTATAGGACAATAAATATTTTGAATAATAAGACCTTTGCTGAATGTGATTTGCAGATAATGTAAAATGAACCTGGCATGCCGAGCCAACCTCTTTGCCCAGCGCCATTCAAAGATCACTGCCCTGCTCACCATGTGGACATGAGGTGGATCACACCACCTTTACCTCGGGCAACCCACTCCTGATGCCTGCGTGGCTGCAGTTTAATGTTTAACATGGTGGCCTCATACCGGTGGACGTGCAAAATACAGTGTTATCAAAAAGGATTACTATGGGGAAAATAGTGAGACAGAGTTAAAGAGTAAACTTGCCCTGCTTTCAGTTGTCAGACTATTTCCACTTGACCTTGTTAATTACAGGAAAAAACACTGCTGTTCAGACGCTGCTCTGTGACATACTTTTCAGAGGACGAAGGCAATTAGTTTAGGCTTTTGATAGAAACAAACAACAAAATATCCTCTCACAAATTAAATTCTCCCTCACAGTGTTAAAAAAAAATACGAAAAACTTGGTGTATTTTATATTTTCAATAGCTGGAAAACAGAAAATGCATAATTTTTTAAAGGTGACAGTCGAAGATTCTCCAGTAACACAACATAAGAAAAACTCTATGTTCATCTGACGAAATGGAAAAGGTTTCAGACCAGAAATACAAGTTAAGGATGAAGTTACATATGGTTCAATAGATTGTTCCTTTGTTTTGGTTTGGTGATTCGAAACCTTTATTTAAGTATCTGATTTCACAGCATCTAATACCTAAAGGTTTAAGAGCATCATGTGATTACTGGGAAATCATAGGATTGGCTGGAGAGCAAACAATCCTTGATCAGTGTTTTCTGTTCTTTCATTCTCATTGGTTCAAGCAGTATCATCAGTACTGGCCTGGACAGGTCCTGGGAGCGGTGTGATGAAGCCGTGTAAACATGTCATTTTCTTTTGTATTGAATAAGCACCACTTTTCAAGTTACTCTACACCGGGAAACGTAGTTTAGAAAGATATATTTTCCTCATTAAAAATCCAAAGTAAATCAGTATATCATATATCAATACTTTCCTCAAAAGTATATTTTTACAAATTACAATGTATATATTTTTTCCACAAGTGCATTATATGTATGTAAAACACCTAGAAATTGGTAAACATGCATGTTTTTAGGCATTCACTGAGTTATCATCAATCAGTTTGCAAGTATGGCATGACATAAAATCAAGCATTCAATTTCATTATAAATTCTGTAAGTTCTGATAATGCAATAACTTGTCAAATATAAAAAAAAAAAACTTTAAATGATAAAAAATTAATAAAAGCTATTAATGCAACAAGCTTCTGGATACTGTGTGGACATACAATGAAATTAACTGATGATTATGACTTCAAAGGCTGTAAGGGCTGTAACATATTTTTAACTGATGATGTAATGATAATATTGACTAATAATGTGATTATGAGTTAATGCATGCTTTTAGCCTTAAGAGTTGTCACATCATAAATCAGTATATTAAATCATCAGAATATGTCACAGCCCTATTGAAGTCATAACAACAGTTCATGTAATAATGTGATTTTATTTCATTGTACAAAAATGTTTCGCAGTAATAGGCTTTATAACATATTCGACTCATTGGGAGGGACATTACATTTTGACATATTACCTGGCAGTTATTACATTATCAGTTGTTACAGGACTCCACATTTTGTATGCACATAATGTTGTTGTACTTTTTATCAGAGCCAAAAGGTGGCAGTTAGTGGAGGGTCATTATTGGACAGAGACAGGCCTGTATGGCTGACTTATCAAGTCTGATAACAGTGACAGAGCTGGATGGTGTTTATCTGGGAGATAAAAGAAACAAAACACAAGCCTTTATCTGCAAAAAATAGTCCCAAACACTGCAGGATATGACATTTTATGGTCATGTGTTTATCAAGCTAACTGTAATGACACTTCTGGGATGAACATTGCAGTCCTCAAATTTTTACATCAATTACAGTAACACAAGACATTAACACAGTGCAGTGTCCCTCTAGTGGCAGGATCAGGGATAGCACAATTGTTTGTCTTTACAAGAATGAACAGCAGATGGCACTCACACAGCAGTAAATGACAATGACAATTGTTATGACAACATAATAGTAAATGTCAAATAATTGCTAAATAATCCCAAGGGGGACAATTAAATACATCATATAATGTGAATTTTCTTCTTTCTTTCTTCCTTTCTTTTGTCTTCTCTCTTTTTGATCTTTTCTTTTATCTTTCTCTTATCTTCTGTCTTTCTTCCAACTTTCTGATGGAGATTTCTGAGGGCTCACATGATCATGTTTGCACAAAAGTAAACAGGACTAAGGCGGAGGTGGAGAAGTGCAGTAGGCAGTCCATCACTTCCTCGGCACAGTAGGCTGTAGGAGTCTCATTGGACAATCACGTCAGGTGACACACTTCCTTCTCATCACTTCCACAACAGTCAGAGACAGCTAGGCTGTGTTGCTATGGTGCCAAAACAAGAATGCACGGCCTTCAGCTTCAGTTTGTTTGAGACATTTAGAAAGAAAAAAAAAAAAACTCTGGACCTTGACAGCGGTCGCACATGATGGGTGACACAAAATTTGAATTTGGCCCCAGTGCTGCCCCACAGCAAACTTTTGAGTTTCAAAGACATCTAACACAACAAACACTTGTATCTCGGCTGCACTGTGAATTGGAATTTCAAGAGGTACAGAATTATTGCTATTATATTTAGAATAATTATCGTAATTAATTATAGTAATGCTATGTAATATTGATTGGACTATTTATTTATTTAAGTGGAAACAGACATTTTTTAATTTTTCATCAAGGTCTTGCTTGGTGTGGTTGAAAGAATCCAGCGAGGTTCACTGAGGTGACGGTCGATAACTGCTCTTCTAGTGGCCAGAGGGGTCAGGAAAAGTGACTCTCTATTCCACTGCTGGCCTCAGAGTGTATATTACCTGTGAATGATTTTCACTCAGCACAGATAACAGAGCTTGAAGGCATATTCTCTCCCACCCTAAGCTTCTTCTGGCTGATTTTGTGTATTGAAAGGGGGGTTTGAGTGACTTATACTAGTGACCTGTCTCACCATTAGTCTGCTCTCTTTTCCCAAATTATGTGTGTTTATAGGCATGTTGAAAGGATAACTTATATTATTTTCCAAGCTGTTGCATCTGCACAGTGTATATTGTGTAGTGTGCACTTCAAGAAAGCAATGTCCGGCACTGACATATAGGATGTGCTCTCTTTTCCTCTTTAAGCTACATAGCAACAATTGTCCTCTTGTTGAAGGAGCAGGTAAATTGTTTTCTAGTTAGTCTATCATTATCATCCCTTTAAAGGTAATTGTTCATCACAGATCTATTATAGTTGGCAGATTACAGGGCACTTTTAGATCGTGAGACAAGCAAAATGCTAATGGGCACAGCCTATCCAATAATTGCAGGCAATTATTACAAAAGTTCTCTTGTCATCTAATTGCAGCTAATGAAATCATGAGATAGTGAAACAAAGATGATAATTTCAGGGAATATACATATCAAAAACCCTGCTTTGACTGCCAAATGGGCACGCTTGACGTCACTACACTTTGAGTAGGAAACCATCTCATCTCACCATCACCGGAATAATAATGTTGACCATCTGAATCCCTTACGATCAAGGTAAATTAGCGCTGGCAAACATCTGAAATGTGATCCATTTTATATTTTCATCTGTGCATTTTTTGGTCAATCCCATACTAAAGGGTTAAACTTAGCCACGTCTTTAAAATATAGGCTACTGCACCTCTAAAGCTGCAGATTTCTTTTATAGGAGCTCATTTACATTTTTCATGCAGGTAAAAAAACGGATCATTTTACGAGCAAGAGCTTCACAGTTTTCTTTATGTTTCATTTGATAAGCTAGTTCAGCCATACCATGCCATACTGCCGACAGATTCTCAAAGGGGCATGACTTTCATCAGCGGCTGAGTGGTAGTGAGTTGAGCCGGGGAGAATCTCTTTGGTAAGTAAAGCCTTGAAGGTGGAATTGAATCCACCAGTCAAAATGAGACTCAGATGTGTTACATTTGAAACCCTCTGTAGGCATCTGAATGTACAAGGGGAGAAAAGTATGTGTCATCTCCCTGTCTAGACTTGGACACGGTGTGTGCAATCCAACTTCTCTCCTCTTTTAATCACCCAGAGGAAACACAAGGAAAAAAAAAAATCCTTAGAGAGTCAGATGTCATTGGCGCCATGCGTTAGCAGCACATATTACTGAAGTCCTTGAGATAGAACAAAGTTTTGAGGAAATGAATTATATTGCTTTAATAGATTAAAATGGAATGAAGATGATTATGCTCTTTAATCAACTTAGAGGTTATTAACAGATTGGAGAGATTAAATGTGTTAAAGAACAGTCATTGGGAAATTGAAAATAAAATCCTGAGGGAGTCTCATGTTCTGATGACTTTAGTTAGAGCCTTTCAGTCAGAAGTTTAAAAAAAAAATATGTTGTAATGTGCTAAAATATTTATTTCACATTCCAAAAGTCTGGTCTGAAAACAAGCCAAGTGTTATTTATTGACCCTAGTTACTCTTTGCATGGAGCAGCAACAATGGACCAATGATGACAGGTAAATTTACCACAGAACCAGAAAGGTCAAGGGTAAACATAAACAGGTATTGTACTAAGGTTTTATGCATAATCTCACTAAAATAAGCCTTCTTGTATCTGTGAATATGCTTATATGCTTTTTGAAGAACATGGCTGATGGGGTTAAAAGAGGATTAAGTTCTTTTCTCAGTTCATATTTCAAATATGATTTGCAAATCCTGTTCTCAGTGTGTGATTTGACATGTTATCCATTTTTGTCTGCATTAAACTTGTTGAAAATGCCATGTTTTTTGTTGTTGTTTTTTTTTACTGGCCTCTTTATTGAAAATGTAGCTTAAATATGCTTTTACTTTTCAATGATCTTTGTGGCTATCATAAATGGGTATAAAACATCACCAACTCACCCTAGCACCATACTAACAGGTATCTTCCAGAAACAATCCAATGATTCAATGGATAGATGTCTGAGAATGTTTTAAATTTTTGATGCATGTGGGAAAAGACAAAGAATCTGCACCCTGGTTTGTGCAAAAATGTCAAAAAAAGGAGCAGAAATAGTCTTAACATGACTTTATGAAACCATGGTCTGCCTACCAAAATGTCCAAAAAGTGCATAATACCAAGCAGACAAACTTCAATTCTACATCTTCCTCAGTGTCTTCGTTTAATAAAGCCATGCAATGACATTTTCTACCTCTTTTTTGACTTTTTTTTTCCTAAGCAGTGTGAAGACTCCTTGCCCTTTCCCACAGACTGATTGCAACCTGCACACCTGCAGCTAATCATACTGACGGACTGACAGTGTGCACAGCAGCTCTCCTACAAGCTTTATTTTTCTAATGGAAAAAAGTCCTTTTGTGTGGTTAAGTATATTTCAAGTTTAGTTATCATAAATACAGTATATATATAAATGTATTAAGGGCAGTCAAGTGCTTGATAATATTGTAAAACAGATATATAATATCACCAAACAATGATAAAGGACAGAGAAATTATGAGAGGGGAAAAGGAGTAAAGCAACAAGAGCATAATACATAAAGTGAAGCCAGGAATTAAGCAACAATATTGGACACAGGTGCAAACAATGTCATGGATTTGACATTTTTGTATGAACTTTTGAATCAACACAACTGGTCTCAGATGCCAGGAGTTCATGTGACTGAAAGGACACTTTCCACTTTGCACCTTGCTACTGGCACAGGTGTGATAGTGTGTTAAGGATGTTAGGGAAACCATTCTCCTCTAGATGAAACACTTCAGCACATCATCTCAGCAAATAAGTCAGTTTTCCATCCCGCAGTATTCCTCTGCGGCTTTCACTGCCATACAAGGCGCTCACATATAAAACTGTCAAAAGAAATCGACCCTGACCTGTGCGCAGTGTCATCAGTCATATAGTGCTTGTATTGTGGTCCCTTTAGAATAGAAGGTGTTGTCCTGTTTCCACCAGTGAGCCTGCCAGCCAGCCCAGGCACCACACACTGACAGGTGCAGAGATTTGCTACTTTTGATCTCTCCACAGAGTGCCATCCTGTGATTATCTCCATCTCACCGCCTTTGATTCATTTTAAGCCGTGCTAGATTGTGGAATCCGTCTATTTTAGTCTATCTGTCTCAAGCTTCATCTTGTGTTTTCAGGACATTGTGGTCCAGAGCGAACAGACACAGCATGCCAACATTAAATGAGGACTATATCAGTAGGCGCACCTGCAGGACAATCCCTCATGCAAAGAAATATGTCATAATATTCAAAAGATTGTTTCCAAAAACTCAAAATTTCTTCTTTCTTGTATGAACTGTTAAGTTTTGATTTTGGTGGAGCAGGTAAATTAAAAGTTATTGCATTTTCAAAATTTTCTGTTTCAATTTTTTTTTTTTTTTCCTGTGAAAGCATCACAACTTTATTTGGTTTGGGATCAGAGGTGCTGTTGCTGGGGTTTGACTTATAATATTTTGTGCCAATAATAATCTCTGAAAATCTCTAAATTTATGCCCTGCCTGCTCTTCCCTCCACACCTGCCCTCCATCAGTCTCGTCAGCCCTGCCCTTGTGTTGCTGCCTGCCACACCCTCGTTGTCTCCCTTGTTAACCTATCACAGTGCCCCCCCCCTCCCTCCAGGTGTGTCTTGTTCTTGTTATTAGTTCTGTGTGTATATATGCCTGTCAGGTCCCATTGTTCTGTGTTAGTTTGTCTGTCTATGTTTCCTAGGGCTTCTTGTGATTTGCTCCTGGTTCCCAGCTAGTTCTGTTTGCCTGTGCCTACCTTTACCTGAGTCTGGCACTATATGTTTATTTTCTTCAGTTCCTGTGCCTTGTGCTCTCCTGCGTTTGGGTCCACCTCCTTGCTAAACTGTGACAAATTACTATTCAAAAAAGATACAAGAAAATTGTTACTTATTGTTAGATTTAATAGAGTAAATCTTTTTTTAATGAACAGTTTAAACAAAATGAACAAAGAATATTGTAAATGTAAATAAAAGATGAGATACCATCAAACAGCATTAAAATTTTAAAAAGCTAAGGAATAATCTCCTTTGTATCAGAGTGGGAAGACATGGAGATGCTAATATACTAAAAAAATAAAAGGCAGATATTGATCCCATATGAAGAGTCCATCTGTAGGAAGAGATAAATACCATTCCTAAAATATATATAAATAAATGAAAAAAATGACTGTTGTATATAATGCTTCACATAACATACTGTATAAATCTAAAACTGTCACCATATTGCCTATGTATTAACCTAATGTGCTTTTTTTTATTAATATCTGAAAAACAGTTTTTTGTGCAAACGAAGTCTTTATATATTGGGTAATCAATAAATTGGTCTAACCCTAGCTGGTACGGTCAACCAATCAAGGTTCAGTATCATAGCTTTTCTGCATGTGAGGACTCTGTGATACCCTTTTGACTAAATTTGGGACCCATCATGAAGCGCATTCTTATCCCGAGCCTTAGAATATTTTAAATTAAAATCATGAAAGCCAAAAAACATGCGACCTTTAAATTGGTAATTAGGATCATGGCGACTGGGAGGCAGAAATAGAGGTGAAAATGCCTCCCAGTGCGCTGACTCTCCTCACATGAAAAGAGCAGATTGTATCTTTTTTCGCACTCGATCCTGGTGTGAAACAAATAAACATTTGGTCAATGACTTTGGTTGATGTGAAGAAGCAGCCAACAGCAGAGGCACCAAGTGTGTCCCTGCTTGTTTTCTGTGCGTGTGTGTGTGTGTGTGTGCGTGTGTTTTAGCCCTGAGTCAGACACCACAGACGTCATACTGCCATACAGATGGGATTTCTATCTTCAGTTGCTTCAAAATCCCCAAACAAACTTTCTCCTCCATCCTTGAAGCTCACCGAATCTGTTTACATAGCCTTGCGTCACTTAACTCCAATTCCACTGGACAATTCCAGGCACACACACCATCAACTAGATATTTTCTGAGCAAAGTCGTTGCATTATTGCGTTACTTTTTCCTTTTTTTCAGCAATATTGTATTCTGTGGTAACATGTGAACCTGAATGGAGAAACCCCTGCTGGAAATTGCTTTTACCTTGTATTACCATTTTGTCTTCATTTGATATGCTTTCACGTATACAGCCGAGGGAGACAAAAATCAAATCAGCTGTCATGGAAACGCAATACGAGAGAAATCAGAATCATAAGCAGCGCTTCATGAATGTGAGTTTGGCTTATTATTCCAAGCTTTTGGCTATGATCAATAATTTCCCTGCAGTTAATGACATCAAACACCCTCATTAACGCCGGTACTGGTATTGGTGCAGCTTTCAAGGGATTTTCTTTAAATGCATATGCATCTTTAAAGTTTAAATAGTGAGGAAAGATCGAATATGGATTGAAACAGATCTAAACCACATATGTACAATCCCTCAATAATTTTTGTTAGGGCATGTTTGCATGTGTGTGTTTGGATCCATTGATGCATATGTGTGTGTGTGTGAGTAAGAGATACAAGAAGGAGAGAGAGAAAGATGTTATTTTTGTGTCATTTCTGATCTGAGTTATGAAATTGGCAGTGAAAGTGTGTGTGTTTTAACTGTCTCGAAGTAGAATCTGTTATAGATTGATCACAGTAGTGGTAGCTTGTCAGAGGTATCCTGTCTTTTCATCCTCAAACATTTTATTCTTCCTTTGTTGCGGTGTTCCCCATGCTTGGGCCATGTTCAGTGGAGCAAAGAGCTTCTTTGACAGGCCATTTGAATGATTCTCCTTTTGTGAACAGACGCAGGGAAGAGACTCCATGAAAAGTGCCTGCTATTCTTCCAGATTCAGGTTTTGTGTATTCTTTTTTTTCCCTCAGCGAATTCCTTCCAAAAATGAAAAGGCCAGACAACAACAGGCATTTCCCAGAGCACAGTAATAGTATTTCAGATTGTGCCATCAAACATTTATCAATTTGCTTTGATATATGAAATGAATGAATCAAAACTAAAATTCAATTTCTTCACAGAGGAGAATTAGAGTTTGTCATATTTGCCCTTTTTCTAAGAATCTCTTTAAGAAATAATTCTTGTCCCCCTCTGCCCTCCAAATCTCATTTCCATTTTTCTCTTAATATATTTGCTGTCATATGATCCTTTCTTGGAACTTTTTTAAATTTTATTCTTTATTTTTTATTTTCTCTATTCTTTTTTTTTCTTGTCAAGTCTCATTTCCTTACCAAGCACTTCACTGTCATATAGTACACAGTCATTCAAGCAACATTTATAACATTTACCATCAGGCCAATAATGGTCAGTTCCCCTGATGCTTGATGGGAATTAACCAACTGTTACACTCATTGCAAGCTACTCTGGATTTATGTGATTAGCAGTTAAAAAGTTTACCTTTTCAACTAATTACAAATATAAAGAAACATTTTACAGCCTCAAAATACTTGTGAAGCTCTTGTAAAACTAGTAGCAGTGTGATACATCATATACAGTGATATACCACTTTATAATTGTGTTTACAAAGCCAATTGTGCAGCAGTGTTTCAACTAAAAGCATTACACAGCAGTAATGAATTGGGCCTTTCAATCAAAACTAGATGTAGAAGAGCAGGAAACTAGCCTAATGCTCATTTCATGCTCTATACATTGGTTTCAAAAGGCTAATTGTTTACAGTAGTAGTGCAGCACTATGAATGGCTCACTTAAACATACTATTGAGCTCTAAGGCAAACACAATTGATGGGTATAAGACCCACAATTCCAGAGTGACACTGTGCTGATTACACTTTGATTTATAGACTAAATCTGAATAAGGACATAAAGCATCATGTCTTGCTGCAATACACTTAAAATGAGCTGGAAACAGCCATTCATTGACGAAAAAACATAAACAAAAAAAATCTCCAGTCAATATTGTCAGTGTAGCCACAGCTATCAGTGGAGTCATTTTTGGCCCGGCTTGTGGCTTCTTCCCCTGCCAACAGCGCTGGAACAGCCAGCCCCTCTGCCCAGCCGCAGCTGCTAAAGTGAAATTGCCTGGATGGACGTTAAGCCAAAGAAGTAAACTTTGTTCAAACTGAGACCATCAAAGAACAGGATGTCTTGAAAGTAGGCTCAGTTATTTCTCTATTATGTTTTTTCTGCCACTTGAGGCAAACAGAAATGTGCAGCGGGAATGTGGGCTATGAGCTGTGGATCAGTTGATTGGCCAATTGACAGGCACTTGAGATGCTTTTCCCACCTGGATGGGGAGACCTACAGTACACCAAACCCAACCCATAAGTGGCTTGCTTAAAAATAACATATCTCATACTGTATTTTACTTATTATATTATTTTCGCATAATAACAGGCCACATTTTGGTAGCCAGATTGTGAGGGAGGACTTTGTTGTAATAGATGATATACTTTAGAGAATTGAATCTAAGTGGGATTTATTAGCTGGAACATGGTGCACTATGATGCTAATTGAGAGTGCTGCCTGCAGAGGCGCTGGCAATATAGAGAGCCATTATCTGTGAGGGAACTGAGATGGATCAACCCCCTGAGAAAATGGTGTCAGTGACACCAGTTCACCTTGTTTCACCTCATGGAATGATGCCGACATGCAGTATTGACACAGTACATTGCTATAAATATGCATGTATTTCTATCTATCTATTCATCTATCTAAGTATATACATGTTTATATATGAATGCACCTACATTTGTGTATATTCATATATGTATGTAGTTATATATAATATATATTTCAAATCTGCTACTATATATTTGTTAACTGTTGCATATTACATGTACTTATGGCAGAAGAGATGTATCCACTGGAAAGACAATTTAGACATGCAGCACTTCACTCTTCAATGTCAAGATTGTTCTCACATCCCAAGCTGCCTCAATTCATCAAGCGGCTGCTTGACCAATCAGGCCCTGACATCATCTGTCCTGCAGTATTTGACATGCCACGGTGCACAGTGGGAAATCAAATTTGGCCGCCCACCTTCAAGAACATAGTGATTTTTGAGAGGCCTTAAATCAAATCTAAACATAACCTTTGGATCAATACTGATAAATAATGGTGGCTCGGGCATGCACGCACACATGCGCGCACACACACACACACACACACACACACACACACATATAAGGCACAGATGACCATGACGGATGATGCTGGGGACTCTGGAGACCCACAGCAATCCACATATGGTGTTCAGAATTAGATAGTGTATCTCAATTAAGCTAGGCTGTAGATTATGCAAATCACAATGTTCACTTTTTGAACTCTTGTGGAACAGTGTATCCGCCAGATGTATGAATCCAGAGGAATTTGCAATGGTGGATCTCTGTTATTACTACAGCAGTGGAACCCAGGGGTGAGTGAGTGAGGCATCAACAGGAAAACAGCAGCTGGAGGTCGCTGAGGTGGATGTTGCTCAGTGGAAGGTGTCTGTGCATGTTAGCATCCAGTGTGTAGGTGTATGTGTGTTTGTGTGTGCACCAGGGAGGAGGGGGGGGGGTTGCCTGTCTTTTGATGTTCCAGTGAGGATGAGGGCATTATTATTAATATCCCTTAAGTCAGGACATCTTGGGGAATTCCTTTCAAATGTTCGATAGGCTGACTGATTCATGGCGCTGTTTGCCTCGGATTAATGGAACCCCTTGCTGATACTCATTAGGGATGAAAAAGACAAGGAGGATGTGGCTTCTCTGATTATTTTTGCCACCGTCAACACTGTCAGCAGGAATCAGTGTCTGATAAGCCTAGGAAAGGAAATGTGCAGCAGGGTACCAGGATCCGTGCAAACATTAAAGCTCGTTAGACTGGCAATGTTGAACATAACATCCTAATATAAATGTAAAAAAGATCAGAGGTTATATCTGAAGTTAAACATGATAATACTTCACCAGGAGCGTGCTATAGAACAATTATTAGTCGGTTTGTCAGCAGGATTTCCTTGTTATTCATATGTAACAGTGGTTGATATTGTGCTAAAGGGATGATGCATGTTGGGAGGTTCGACTCATAGCTGTGAGTTCCCAGCATGAGGGCACAGCTGGATTCACACAGTTGCTGCAGATGCACACAAGACAAGTAAACTGGGGAAGGAAGAGCCCTCGGCTTGAAAGATTATCGTGCTTGTGCATGCTTTGTTGCTGCGTGCAAACATTTTGTGCCAATCAGAGAGATGTAATCAGACTATGATCACGCTTTGGCTGTCAGCTCCTTGCTATCTTAATAACGACCGCCACATGCAGTTACATACACAAATATATATACACATGCAGTAACGTACACACAAACACACACACACACACACACACACACACAAATACAACAGACTAACATATAGACAAACATAAACTTAGCCTACTGTATCTATTGCTACTTGTAACTAGTGTATTCATGTATTCACCAATCTTTTTTTATTTATTTTCATTAAAGTTTCCATTCAAACAACTTTTGATGAACTGTATGGCAGTTAGTTAGTCAGTTAGTTAGTTTCAGCTGCAGTTTATAAAGCTCATTTGGTTCAGTTTAATTACCAGTACATAATTTATTATGGTTGCTTACAAAGTTATGTACATTTTTATTGGGAGAGACAGGTAATTTAGCGGAGGAATATTGTTTTTGTTAGGGATATTTCATCAAATTTTTGCCACACCTGTGCAGCTCCACTGTACATTTTCCCCTCTATACGTTCCCCAATCACCTCCACATTTATTTTAGTTATATACCCACTGATCAGGCCTACACCCACTGACACAACACTTATTTGTGTGATCTAATTTAATATCACTGAGATAATGGGACAGCTCACCTTCTTGGAAACCACCCACTCAGCAGATCACAAACTGCTTTGTATCAATAATCTATGGCTCTAGGGACACTTCTGGCTTCAAACAGCCTGTGCAGCCATTTAAAAAAACCCATGTATCAAGAGGTACACAGGGATCCATGGCTGAGTGTTTCACCTTCTAATTTCAGCACCTTAACAATACCATAATATATTATTCATGTCTTCATTCATGATTGATCCTTAGAGAGTCATTCAGTCCTTCTCAGGGCACATTCCCTTTTATTTCTCACTTTATATTCACTTTTATAGCTAGATAATTCAAATTTTAAACACTTAAAAAAACACTGCAGGACTTTCCTAAAGTCTACCTTTATTTATTTATTTATTTATTTATTCATTTTTTTGTATCTGTGCATCAGTGGGAATATTCCTCCCTCTTAATACATAACTGAGCGTTGCACTCATTGCAGGTTTCCTATGAAGATTTTGACTCATTTTAACTTCAGCTCTCATCTCCTGTGTGGTTTAGACTGTATTGAGTCTTCCTGGGCTGGAAGGAGAGAGAACATGTTGCTAAGTGCTGCAGCCCAAGAGCACATTTTAAGTGAGAAGTGGGCTGTGTTGAGTGGAGTTGGCATGGACCAACTGTGGCTAAAAAAACCTAAGGCAGGGGTAGAAAGTGGTGCTAAATACTGCCTGGTATTTTGCAATTCAATAAATAGCTTCAGACTGTTGTACTGCATTGGTCTGTCAGGTTTAGCTATCCAGCAAGCATGTTGTTGATTAATCTGATTGTTGTTGGATGTACCTGTATCATCTTGGTCATAATTAGATGATGACTGAATATGGTGCACACATCACTGGTTTGATGAGATTGTTTGGTTTCGCTTTGGCAGTCATGAACATGGGTACAGACTCTGATATTATTCTAGTGAAGGTATACAAATATATAGGTTTCAAAACACCAGCCAAACCAGGATTTTGCTGAGCATATAAAATATGGGCATATGCTACTGAAACACATCTACAAACTGCTTCAATTGTAGAGATATATGAAATGGAATAAGAAATATTTCAATAAAACTGTCCTGAAAAATACCCGTAGGAGCAATAATGCACAGTCTATCACAGGTATTTCAAACATACACAGTTCAATAAGGAATAAAAATACTACAATCTCTTAGTGCCTCTGGCAAGCATAACATTATGCAATAAAAATCATTTGGAGAGTTAAATCTCCTTTGTGTAAAAAACAAAAACAAAATACATGCCAAGCCAGTAGTGGGATAACTGTGGTATCATATTTTGTTTTTGTCTCAAATGAAGCTTAACTGATGTTACTGCAACTGGCACAGTAAAAATGGCACCAGTTAGGCTTCTGCAGATGGATTCTTTCCACAAAACACCATAGCAACAAGCTAGACTTTATACTGCAATTTTCCAACAATACTCCTCTTGGGAAAACACCAAAAAGTAGTGTTTTTTGCTGTCTAAAAATGGAGAAGTGCAGTGTTCTGGGACGTGTAGTTTGTTTAGCATCTGCCAGTGAACCACCAGCATTTTCTAGTTACAAAAATGCCCTGTAAACAATGGCATGCAAAACAAAGGCTGTCATCCCCAGCGACTTGTAGTGGTGTTAGCTTTTGAGCTGTTATGTGGCTCTTCTTGTCTTCCAGCTGCAGAGGTTGGGTCAACACAGTCTCCAAGGCAGCTCCAAATTCTAGCAAGGGTAGACAACTAAAAGGCTTTTTTAAGTCTTGGCTGCGCACAAGCAAGCCTGCTATTTACCACTGCAGCTTGCACACACACTCTTTTCACTGTCCTTCTAATCAACAGGCAGGGCAATCAAACATATTTTGATCAAATGCAACAGATCTCATTCATATTGTAATGTGTCCGGATCTTCGGGGGAATTCAAACTGAAAGCTCTCACTTCAGCTGTGTGTAATCTATGCATTGATAAAAAAAAAGCACCGACATGCACATCATTGAACATCAAAGTGGTACGTTCATTAAACATCCTCTTTGGTAATTGAGGGTGAGAGCCATGGACTAGAGAAATGAACAGAGGGGACAGTGATACATATGTTGTTCCTGGCCAACATACCTCACCATTCTGCCAAGTTTAATATCCATAATTTTATCCCTGAATGTCACTTTGCCATCGTGACTCACAAGCCAACATAACATTGCAGTTTCTGTGAACTTTGCTAAATAGTCTTATCCATGTTGTACCAAGCATTTCAGTACAAATTTAGCCTTTTCTGAATAAATTACACAGGAAGCAGAAAACAAATGTTTGCAAAAATTTCTTGAAGTGTGCTAGTGGTTAACAATTTCAAATAATGTGGCATTTAAGGGAATACTTAGCCTCCGTCTTTACAATTTTTTTTTCTGAATGAACACCTACTGTACATGCAAGAGCTCAGGGCTTTCTTTCATTGTCTTGGTGCCATAGCAACAGAGCAGGTGGCTGTGTTGGTTTGTCTTTACTGTATTGTGGAAATATTGAGGAGTAGGGGAATCACCGTTTTCTGCGGTGGCTCTCCAGTGATGGATTTGGAGAAGACTTACCCACCACTTTCTCTCATTCATGTATGTATGTACTGTATGCATGTATCCATTTATTTTTATCTGTGAGTATATATATACTGTATATGCCTGCTGTGTATCTATTAGTCATGGTTGAATACATGGTATGACTTCCCTGTGTTTACTGTTTGTCCACTCTAAGCAGTCAATTCCTCAATTAGTTTGGACTTAATTTCAAGTGGAAATGTGGAAATAACACCACCACACCACCTGCCTAATCCCACTGGAACCCAAACCTCCTTTTAGACTCATCTGTCTGTGCAAAATGTTTTTTTCTTTTACAAGTTCTCTTAAAGGTCTCCCCGCTCTCTCCCCCTGTCTGGATTGGTTTAACCAAACCCACTGGGGTGTAAAATTGAAATGCAGACAGCCAGACAACAGAAAAGATAACACTGTTTCACTTCACCCCAACCCAATAAAAAAATAATGCTTTTGTTGGTAAGATGCATGGACAGAATCCTTTCAAACAAATGTGTAGACTAGAGACAAACCATGCTGCTCTTATCGCGGGTGGATACGTTACTGTTTTGGTAGCTACAGACGGGCTGTGGCTGATAGGGGAACACCAGAGCCGTTTCATTTAAAATGTCATAGGCTTATCCTAATTCATCTGTGGCACTGTGGCATAGGAGCATCTGCTGAATCTGTTTGAGATGCTTCCCACATAAAGTGTATTAACTATTCATGGCCTGGTAGTATGAGTTATTATAGAGAATGACAGTAGTGGAGTCAGGAGAGAGAGGAAAGCAACAGTATGGCAGAGCATAAGCAATGGATCAGCTGCACTGGGCAGGCAGGCAGCGTTACTGCGCTTAGGTGGAAAAAAAAGACAAAAAAATCATTGTCATATTGTTGCCAAGGGAGGCAAAGTGATTGAGACTGAAATTTATGAGTACTTAGAAATTTTAAGTGGGTTTCCTTCAGGTCACATTCAGCACCTTGTTGAGAAATTAAAGCTGAATTTTAGTTCAAGAATGAAGTATATTTTTCTTTTTGTGGTTAAAAGGAAACAGGCTGCTGCCTTGCTAGCGTTTATTGCAGCACTAAAGCAATGCATTATTTTGACATGCCTCATCCCACTGTATTAATGCCTTAGACACTGGGTATCATAAAGCACCGCAATTTAATATGGACTGTAAAGCTCCTGCTTGTCACTGTGCCTGGTGTGCTTGGATTTTCTGGTCTGCCCTATCTTTTCACATTCACTGCTGCATTTTATTAATAAGGCCATTCTGCTCCTGCATTATTTGTGCTGTTGTACCTTTGAAAAACGTGGTGGAAATAACTGTTAATTATCACAGGAATTGTTTTGTTGTCCCCAAAGCCAGCCCTGAGTTAGACAAAAGTGCTTTCATGTATTCTGCTCACTACTCATAGAGCTCAGTGCAAATTGTACTACTGGAGAGCTGGTCTCTCTTAATGTAACAATAAGAATAAGAATATAATAGAAAATATCTTAATGTATATAGCAGTTATCAGAACAACTTCCCCAATTTCCCCCTAAGTAGCTTCAAAGTTAGAAAAACATTTTTTTCACATATTTTACAGCAATGGCACATATATATTCTGTATCTGCTGAATGCAATGCTTCATTGAAGCTACTTCACACTTACACTGAGGAAAATATTCATACCCAAGATGCCATTGTGTTCTGTCTGCACCGTTACATCAAACAGAAAATATCTATGTCTTGTGCATCATTTTATACACATTTACCTGTAATTCAGCAGGACACATTTGGTCACTTTGGAAACCTTGGGATCTTCGCTCAAATTTTAAATAAAGTTCTGTGGTTTTGAACAAAGCTCAGCCACGCAGCAACGATGAACCCATCACTAGGACCAGCAGGTTTGAAGAGGTTTTAAGTGCTTACAGAGCAAATGATGACTTTGCTTGTACCTTTATGAGATTTTGATTGTATTTTTTGTTTGTACATTGTTGTACATTATGTGTCTAACTTCTGTGTTTGTCTTCAAGCTGCTTTCTTGGTCTGGTTTCCACAACAACAAATGACATTCTTAGTCTCAATAAACACTAAATAAATCAACAACTTTACACTTCCTAGCGAGTGTTACTGCGCACTGGTGTTTGGGGTAAAACATCAGCTGTTTCTCGAATAAAATGGAGTGGCAGAACCAAGTGACATTTCACAATGAATTTCCATTCATTAGAGTTTATCTACCACATTCAACA